>PVJL010004742.1:0-122849 GCA_004026885.1 Lyroderma lyra | reverse complement strand
AAAAACATACTATGTAACTAACAAACCTGCCCAGTCTGATCAGGGAGGGAGGGAGGGAGGGAGGGAGAGAGAAGATATGAATATGCAAATAACCTTGAGAATAAAAAAAATAGTAAGAAAAATGGAAAAAAAAAAAAAAAAAAAAAAAAAAAAAAAAAAAAAAAAAAAAAAAAAAAAAAAAAAAAAAGAATTTATGTGGAGATGTCTCAGGCTTACTTAAGGAAAAAGGCTCTAAGGGAAACCAGACATATGTCTCTGCATGGAAAGAGGAAAGGAAAATTTGAGGGGTCATGGAACAAGAAGGGAGATGTATCAGAGTACATGAGAGTGACTGGCACGTAGCTTAAAGATACACCAATAACTCTAAAAGTAAAAAGCAGTCAGTTAAACACCACTAGCATGGGAGGGACAAGATTTTAGGTGTTAGGAGACACACAGCAAAAATAGTTGTTCCCAAACACGAATACTTTCTATAACTTTGGTCATTATGAGTGAGACAAAAAAAGGCCACAAGATTGTGAATTAGGAAGTGTGGCAAAGATGTGGCTGACTAGGTAAATATTGTTTTCTGTTATTTGAGCTTCTTAATGTAACATCATGCCAAAGGGCATAGAATGTGTAAAACATGATGTTTAGGGGAAAAGAAAGCTACTTGCCTCAGTACAACAGATATTTCTAGTACCATATACTAAAAAAGAATGTTCATTGTAACTTAATTTGGATCTTTTGTTCTATCAAAATTCAGTTTGGAGTTTTCAGTAGGAAATTAGATTATTCTATCAAAACTGTTGGTCATACATGGTAGTTTCTGGTCATCACTCCTTTTTTTCTTCTTATCAATAATTTTGTTCTGATAATCAGTTCTAAAGCCCAGACTAAACTTTATATCAAAATCACATTTTGTAAGTTATTAAATTTCCCCTTATTCTTTTGAAACTAAGGGTTATATTTTTTAGCCTCTATTTTTATGCATTTTATATTTTTAGAGCAGTTTATATTCACAGGAAAATTCAACAGAAAGTACAGGGAATTTCTGTATACCACCTGCATCTGCACATGCATAGCCTCCCCTACTATCAACACCCCCACCAGACGGCTACATCTTTTCCAATAGATTAACCTACATTGACACATCATTATCACCCAAACTCCATAGTTTACATTAGGGTCAGTCTTGGTGGTGTACATTCTATGAGTTTGAAAACAGATATAATGACATGTATCCACAATTATAGCCTCACACAGAATAGTTTCACTTCCCTAGAAATTTTCTGTGCTCCCTATTCATCCCACCCTCCCCCCAACTCCAGAAAACTACTGACCTTTTAATTGCCTCCATCACTTTGCCTTTTCCAGAATGTCATATACCTAGAATTTGTATACTGTGTAGCCTTTTCATATTGGCTTCTTTTACTTAGTAACATGTATTTAAGCTTCCTTCATGTATTTTCATGGCTTGCTAACTCATTTCTCTTTAGTGCTGAGTATTTCATTGTCTGGATGTATGATCATTTATTTATCCATCTACTCACTCAAGGACATCTTGTTTGCTTCCAAGTTCTGGAAAGGATGAATAAAGCTGCTATAAATATCTGTGTCAGTTTTCATGTGGAAATAAAATTTCAGTTCATCTGGGTAAATACCAAGGAGTGTTCTTGCTGGATCATACAGTAAGAGTATATTTAGTCTTTAAGAAACTGCCAAACTGTCTTCCAAAGTGTCTGCACTCTTTTTGCATTCCCATCAGCAATGGAGAGTTCCTGTTGCTCCAAATCCTTGTTAGATTTTCACCATTCTAATAGGTGTGTAGTGGCAACTATTTTTTTAATATGCAGTTCCTAATGGCATATGAGGTTGAGCATGTTTTCACTTGCGTGGTTGATGTTTATATATCTTCTTTGCTCAGGTGTGTCCGTTCAGATCTAATGCTTATTTTTAAAAAATTGGTAAGAACACCTAACATGAGATCTACCCTTGCAACAAAATTTTTAATGTACAATACAGTATTTCTAACTATAGGCACTATGTCATACAGCTGTTCTCTAGAACTTATTTATCCTGTGTAATTAAAATTTTATGCCCATTGAATAACCCCTATTTCTCCCTCCTCACCCCGGCTGCTGGCAACCACCATTCTACTCTTTATTTCTACAAGTTTGGCTATTTTAGATTCCTCATTATAAGTGGAATTCCTCATTATAAGTGGCTTATTTTGGTTAGCATAATTTTTCAGGATTTACCCATTTTGTTGCATATGGCAAAATTGTATTCTATTTAAGGCTGAATAATATTGCAATATATGTATATAACACATTTTATTTGTCCATTAATCTGTCAGTAGACATTTAAGTTGTTTCTTTGTCTTAGCTATTGTGAACAATACTGCAATAAAGATTCAAGATTCAAGTAGATAAATTTAAGATATGGATTTCAGTTCTTTTGGATATACACCCAGAATGGTGTTCTATTTTTAATTTTTGTAGGAACCTCCATATGTTTTCCACAGCAGCTGTACCATTTTACATTCCCACCAACATTGCACACATATTCCAATTTCTGAACATCCTGACCAACATTTATTATCTTTTGATAACAGCCATCCTAACAGGTGTGAGGTGATATCTCATTGTGATTTAGATTTGCATTTTTCTGATAATTAATGATATTGAGCACTTTTAGAGCTCCTCTTCCATACTCCATAAGCTTTCAAAGATCATCACGAAGAATCTCATCCATAACTTTTCTCAGTATAAATATGATTCATCTGGTCAGAAGACTTGAACCTATTGAAATGAACTACATACTTTTCTCTGTTCACCACTTGTATTGGACTTAAAAAATCTGTCTTTCAAAAATTTTAATATGACTAGAGAAAAAATGATTATCATTGACAGAAAGAATGAGGACAAAATGGTTTGAATAATTCTAATTATTTTATCAGATATTAACATCATATATGGCCCAAACATTTTTTTTCACAAGAATCAGCATATATAAGTGGTGCTCAAAGGATAAATCTTGGTGATATATCTAGTAATGGAAATCAGGAGACTTGCATTCTAAGTCCACTTCCCTCCCTGTGCTTACATTTTCTGTTACAATTTTTTTGGCAAGTTGCTTCCATTCTGTGAACCTTTAGTGTCAAATGAGTTGGGGCAAATGATGCCCAAGATCTTTTATAGATTCTGTGGTTCTAAGGATCTATTTGAATATGAAACTTCTGCGGTCATGGATGCTCATTGCTTTTATGTTAACCATTGTCCCTACAGATATCTTAGACTCCTTTTGTGTTTTTTTTTAATGTTTTCATTTCATCCTGTCCATTTCTAGTTACATTTTAGCAAATTCAGATCAGTGATTATAGATAATAATTGAATCACAGAATTATATAGTTGCACCTTACAACATGTTCATAGTGAGAAATACCATCAAATTACAAAGAGTCATTTGTAAAGATATAATTTGCAAAGTTGCCAGTAATATTAAGTTAAAAATACTCATCAATAAGAAAATACTGATGTAAAGTTTGAAAATATCTAATTACTCTATCTGTAGACATAGACTTTTAGAATGATAAATGTGGAGATGGAGACCAAATTTTCCACTTTCCTCTGGTTTCTATGAGGAAAGATTTTCCCTTCACTTTTCTGTTGTCTATTACTTCACTTATTAACTCTGGGGACTTACCTGATTGATGAATTTGAAAGCATCAACTGAACATGTGTAACTGAACCTCTTCCTCTTTCTGTTCTCTTGGTTGCTATCTAAATACAAGGAACCACGTGGTCCCGTCTTCTTCTTTGTTTCTTATGTTTTAAAAGATTAGGCTTTCATATAATTATACCCGTGGTTGTATAGTTATATTTTTTAATGGATGGGTAAGTCTGACTAATTATTTGGTGCAATTCTCCAAATTAGCTTTATCAGTAATAAAGTTGAGGTATTGATCTCCATGTTCAAAACTTCTCTGTTTTTCAGTTGTTTCCAAACACAGGCAAAGAAATGAGGAGTTATATTTTGGCACCCTAAGATCCTTAAAATCAGAAAGGAGAACTTCTACAAACCTAGAAAACACATGAAACCTCTGTGGACTTCAGTCATTCTCCATTGTGTGTCAGGGTAGTCATTCCAAGAAATGTCTTGTCAGACCTGAAAGGTTGTCTATTTTCCTAGCCAAGACTTTGTGGATTGGCTGATTGAATACTCTTTCATTACTCCCATTAGCAGACTGAAATGCCTACTGAGTGACTATTTAGTGCTGGACACCCGAGTAATTTCGGAAAACTCCCACCAGAAAGACAATACACGAGATCTAGTTTTTATGAAAAACCTTGGGCTTGTGCCTAACTATACTGGAACCTTCCAAATAAGCTTGTAAGCTTTTTGAATAAGGTAAAGATATCCCCAGAGGTATATCAACACCATCACATTGAATGAGATGTTCTGGGTTGAAATGTGAGAATCCCTACAGACTCTAATGGACTATTACTTGTAGGCTGAACGGGCTTGTTGTCAAATGAAATTTCTTCCAGTAAAACAGAAAATTTATTTTTATTGCCTGTTCTCTGAATTTTGAAAAGAACCATTCTATCCCTAACTTTATAAAATGCAGTTAGAAGAAAGATCCTATAATCTTATTTCAGGAGAGATAAAAAAAATAAAACTCTGATGACAACAGTAGAATGACTCCAGTACCCTTCAGAAGGGGCAAGAAAAACCATGCTGAGTAAGATGCTGGCCTATCTACTTGTAATTCTGTTATGTTAATATATAAAGTATCCAATTTTAATGTCCTATTTTTTTCCTGGCTGGAGAAACCCCTCAGCAAATACTTAGCAAATTAACAGCCAGTGTCCCTTTGCCAGAGCTCCCAAATCAGCCCTTTCCTTTTTAGCAAAAAAGGGACTAAAAGTGGGAGAGAGGAAATAACCATACTGTTAACTGAAAAGAGTGGCTTTTTGGATGGTGTTTTTTAATACTTTATTGAAGCAAGGGTGAGAAATAGGAAATTGCAATGCCTTGACAACTATGCAAGCCAAGTCAGTCTAGGCCAGATTTTACTTAAATGTGGATAAGAAACTTGTAATCTGTAGTTCTACTTATTACTATGTATTTTATTTTCCTTTATTTTCTTAGCAAAGTTGAATTTTGAAAAACTCTAAGTGTTTTTAAATTGAATTCATAGTGTAATGAGTTCTTTCACACTCTAATAAATACTGAGAGAGAATAAGTTCACTCCACATATACTTTTGAACTCCTGCTCTATGTCAGACACATATAAGGCACTAAAGTTTTCATTATGAGCAAACAACGGTATGATTCTAGTCATTATAGAGCTTTCAAATATAGTGAAAAGAGGTAATCATTAAATAATCACATAATAGCAGTTTGTACTAGCATTTATTTTAAAAAGTACAGAGAAATATGAAAGCATATGAACCTGATTTTGTCTGAGTTGATCAGCAAAGACTTACCTATGAATGGGATTGTTTACAATGAAAGCTGAAGAATGAATAAATGTGAAATAATTAAATGATAGATGAAGAGTGGGAACAAGGACACATTCAAGGCAATGGGAACAACATATGAAGAGTCCCAGAGTCATGAGTTTCAGGATTTACAGAATAATCCAAAGAAAAGCAGTGTGGCTAAGAAGTAAAAACCAAGAAAGAGCCAAAAAGTGAGATCAAAATGGGAGATATGGCACAACAGGGTTTATAAACCATGTTAAAGAGTTTGGACATTGGACTTCATTTTAAAGGCAATGTGGAACTACTGAAAGATTTTAGGCAGTACTCGTGTGTGTATTTTTGTGTGGTGGAGAGGGGAAGAGTCACATTTGTATTTTATATGGAGACTATTCTGTTCCTAGTATGGAGACTAGCATATAAAGAGGCTAAGAAAGAGAACAGGGGCATGAGCCTGGGGGCTACTAAAATTACCATTTGAGAAGTGATGGTGACTTGGGTTAGAATGGAAATGAGATATTGTGAAGATGGGAAAAAGTGGTCAAATTTAAGAGACTTTTAAGAACTAAAATACAACAGGACTTGATACTAGATTGGGTGTAGGTTATAGGGGATTCCCCATAGTCATTTGACCTGGTTGACTGGATAGACAGCTGTATTATTTGCTGAAATATAAAATACTGTAATAATGGCATTTGTTTATTTATTTTTGGCAGAAGAGAGCTGAGTTCCATTTGAATATTTAGTTTGAAACACTTGTGGAATATCCAAATAGAGATAGTAAAGTGGAAGTTGGATATATAGCCCTGCCACAACAGAAAGCACTGGGCTAGCAATATACATTCAGAAGTCATTGGCATATAGAGTGTAACTTTAGCAATGGGAATAGATGAGATGATCCTTAGAGAACATATAGAAGGAAATGAGAAGATGGCCTAAGACAGAAGCCTAGGAAAATCTAGCTTTTCAGGGGAGGGTAGAGGAAAATGACCTAAGCAAGGAGGATGAGGGGTGTCCAGATAGGGTCAGAGTGTGCAGTCCTGGAAGCCAGTGGAGAAGTGCTTCCAGCAGGAGGGCCTGAGTAGTTAACTGAGAAGTGAAGGAAGATGAGGGCTGACAGGTGTCCCTGGGAGTTGATACCAAGAAGGTCATAGGTGGCCTTGTCAACAAGCTGTTTTGGTGGGGTGATGGACACAAGGCTAGGTTGGAGTAGGTTGAGAGAAAGCGGAAGGTATGACTATGGAAAGAGCCAGTGCACATAACTTTAGAGGAGCTGACAGAAAAGAGGAAGGGAGGGGAGAGAAATCAGTGGCTGGATGCGATGTGATTCTGAAGGAGGGCTTTTCCTTCTGTGCTTTCTTATGAGGACAGATGTTGGAAATAGAAGAGAAAGACTGAGGTAGAATGATTGCTGTTACAAGAAACCTGAACAGGAAGGAGAGCTCGGCATCCAGCTCATAGCAGGTGAAGGGACCGGTCTTCCACAGGAGAAAAAGAGGAGAGGATGAGTGGGACACAGATACGTCGGCCGTCTCAGAGGCAGGAACTTAGGGGGGCTCCTGAGGAGATGCCGGAGCCCTTTTGAGCAGTGAGTGCTGGAGGGCCCCTGCCGGGGAGAACCAAGCCAGCTGAGAGCCTTGGAACTGGAACTCAGCTTCCTCCTACCTGCCAGGAACTTGGGTCCCCTTCTCCAGCCTGGTGGATGGAGACAGGTCTCCACCCTCCTGCCCCCTGGTCACTTCTTCCCAAGTAGACAGAGAAAGTTGATCCCAAGAGGCCGTTAGGGCCGTTTGGGAGCCCGCTAGCATCTGACGTGGTCTTCCCCTGTCTGTCTTGCCTCTAGGCCCTCTCCGAATCGTGGCCCTGATTGTCACTGTGGGCCTCACCTGGATTGTAATCAGCCTCCTCCTGGGTGGGGCTGGCAGTGGCTTTCCTCGCATCCAGCAACTCTTCACCAGTGAGTGCGGCTCATCTAGCCCCATTACGGAGGTCATCAGGGCAGCCAGCTAGCTGGCCCTGCGGGCTAAGGCTCAGGGTGGGAGTAGGGGTGGCCTGGGTTTTCTGTCTCTTCATGGCAGGCTGCCCTCAGTCTGTCTCCTGTCACCCAGCGCAGCCTTCCCCTACCAGCCAGTTGCTTCAGCTGGGAAAGCCAATCCCTAATGATTAGCATTCTGCACCCAGTTGGAGTTGGTGGGGTCCAAGTGAGGGGCAGGGGGACATTTGTTGAACACTGAGATTGACGTCCTGATTGCTCCCTGCAGGGTTTCCAAAAAGCTCTGAGGTGGGGAGGGGCCTCTACACCCATCACTGGTGACGGGTCACCTAAGTACTTTTTACTATTCCAATTGAGCCTTTTCCTGGAGGAGGGAGCTTTGCATCTGAACATCATTTAGACTTGAGCAGTAAGGTGACAATGTCAACCAAGACTACACATTATTATTGATGATATTATTATTATTTTAATGCTTCACCTAAGTAATTCTTTTTTATTATATGAATAAAAATTTTAGTATTTACTTTTATGTGTTTATGAAAGATGATTGTCTTCATAAAAGACTTAAGAATAACTACACCTAAAAATAATCAATATACTTAATATCATTAAATATACAATGAGTGCTCAAATTTCAAATTGTCTCATGAATGTAAAAAACATGTTATATCGTTTTTTAAAATCAAGATCCAAATAAGGTCCACGTATTATGAGTGGCTATCTTTTTATATTTTTATTTTTAAAATTATCATACAGTAATGACTGTTTTACTTCTCCTTTTCCAATTTGGATGCCTTTTATTTATTTTTCTTGTCTGATTGTTGTGTCTAGAACTTCCAATACTATGTTGAATAAGTTATGGAAATGGACATCCTTTTCTTTTTGTTTATCTTAAGGAAAACAGTTTTAGCTTTTCACCATTGAATATTATGTTAGCTCTAGGTTTGTCATATATAGACTTTATTATGTTGAGGTATATTCCCTCTATTTCCACGTTGCTAAGAATTTTTATCATAAATGAATGCTGAATTTTGTCAGATGCTTTTTCTGCATCTATTGATATGATCACATGATTTTCATCCTTTATTTTGTTTATGTGATGCTTCATGTTAATTGATTTGTATATATTGAACCAACTTTGCATCCCAGAAATAAATCCCACTTGATCATGGTCTATATTTTTAATGTATTGCTAAATTCGGTTTGCTAATATTTTGTTGAGGATTTTTGCATCAATGTTCACTAGGGATATTGGCCTATAATTTTCTTTTTTTCATAATGTCTTTCTCTGGTTTTGGAATCAGGAGCATTGTTGCTTCATAAAGTGATCTTGGGAGCTTTCCATGCTCTTGAATTTTTTTGAATAGTTTGAGAAAGATAGGTGTTAGTTCTTGAATGTTTGCTAAAATTCACCTGTGAAGCCATCTGGTGCAGGACTTTTGTTTGTTGAGAACTATTTTTTGTTGTTGTTGTTGTTGTTTGTATGTTTTTTTTTTTGGTTAGCGTACTGACATTTATTTCAGAATGGTACTTCCTTAAAATAGGTATAGTGTGATAGATTTTTTTCAGAGTCTACATTATTTGGTTTTAATAGTGATAGCTCCCAACCTCAGCAGAACTTATTCAAGTAAGCAATAGTTTTCATGATTAAATGTTGACATAAACAAATACATTTGCATAAGCAGAATATCAGGAATTATTAAATTTTTATAAAAATTGCTACTTTTGCATTGTTACACACACACAAAGCAGAACTGAGATATAAGGTTCACAATTTGCACAGTGAATTTCACATGTTCTTTTTTCTTCAAATACTTGATTATTGACTTGATTTCATTAGTAGTAATTACTTTGTTCAGATTTTCCATTTCTTCTTGATTCAGTCTTGGGAGATTGTATTTTTTCTAGGAATTTATCCATTTCTTCCAGATTGTCCAATTTGTTGGCATCTAATTGTTCCTAGTATTTTCTTACAATTTTCCCTGTTTTTGCGATGTCAGAGTTCAATTCTCCTCTTTCATTTCTGATTTTATTTATTTGCCTTCTCTCTTTGTTTCTTGATAAGTCTAGTTAAAGGTTCATTGGTCTTGCTCATTTTCTCAAAGAATTATCTCTTGGTTTCATTGATTTTTTTGTATATTTTATACTATTTCTTTTATTACTGTTATAATTATTATTATTTCCTTCCATTTACTGATTTTGTACATTGTTTACTGTTATTTTTCTAGTTTCTTTCATTTAAGAATAGATTGTTTATTTGAGATTTTTCTTGTTTTTTAGAGGTTGACTTGAATTGCTATGAATTTCCTTCTTTTTTTTTTTTTTTTAATTCATTTTTATTGTTAGACTTATTGGGGTGACATCTGTTTGAATTTCCTTCTTAGAATGGTTTTTGCTGTGTCCCATAACATTTGGATTGTGGTGTTTTCATTTTCATTGGCCTCAAGGTATCTTGATTTCTTCCTTGATTTAATTGTTGACCTATTCATTGTTTAGTAGCATGTATTTAGCCTCTATGTGTTTGTGTGTTTTTCAGGTTTTTTTCTTATGATTGATTTCTACTTTCTTATGATTGTGGTCAGAGAAGATGCTTGATATGATTTCAGTCTTAAATTTATTGAAACTTGTTTTGTGGCCTATCATGAAGTCTATCTAGAAAAATGTTCCATGTGCACGTCCAAAGAATATATATTCTGCTACTTTAGAGTGAAATATTTCAAAATAGCAGTATATACTAATATCAATTAAATCCATCTCTCTAGTGTGTCATTTAAGGTTGTGTTTCCTTGTTGGTTTTCTGTCTAGAAGATTTGTTCATTGTTCTCAGTGAGGTGTTAAACTTTCCTACTATGACTATATTACTGTCAATGTCTTCCTTTATGTCAGTGAATAGTTGCTTTATGTATTTAAGTGTTCCTAAGTTGGGTGCATAAATGTTTGCAAGGGTTATATCCTCTTGTTAGATTGATCTCCTTATCATTATGTAATGTCCTTCTTTGTCACTTACAGCCTTTGTTTCAAAGCCTACTTTGGCTAATATAAGTATTGCTAACCCAGGTTTTTTGTTTGCCTCTTTTCATTTGCATGAAATATCTTTTTCATCCCTTTACTTTCAGTCTGTGTATGTCTTTTTATCTAAAGTGGGTCTTCTGTAAATAGCATACGTATGGGTATTGGTTTTTTTATCCATTCAGCTACTCCATGTCTTTTGATAGAAACAAATGAACCATTTAAATGGATTATTGAAGGTACATAGTTGCTGCCATTTGATTATTCTTATTTATGTTCCTCCCACTTCTTAAAGATGTCCCTTTAACATTTCTTGTAATACTAGTTTGGTGGTGATGAACTCTTTTAGCTTTTTCTTCTCTGGAATGATTTTTACCTGTCCTTCAATTTTAAATGATAGCCTTGCTGGTTAGAGTGATCATAGTTGTAGGCCTTTGCTTTTCATCACTTGGAATATTTTCTGCCAATTCATTCTGGTCTGCAAAGTTTCTGTTGAGAAATTGGCTGATACTCTTATTGGAATTCCCTTGTAGCTAACTAACTGCTTTTCTCTTGCTGCTTTTAAGATTCTCTCTTTGTCTTTAAACTTTGGCATTTTAATCATGGTATGTCTTGGTGGGGGTCTCACCTTGTTTGGGACTCTCTGTGCTTCCTGGACTTGTACGTCTTTCTTTCACCAGGTTAGGGATGTTTTCTGTCATTATTTCTTCAAATAGGTTCTCAGTCATTTGCTCTCTTTCTCTTTTCCCTTTCATACCACTTTGATGTGAATGTTTGTATACTTGATGCTGCCCCAGAGGTCCCTTAAACTATCATTCAAAAACATTTCTTTTTTGTTTTGCTGTTCTAATTGGGTGTTTTCTGCTACCTTGTCTTCCAAATGGCTGATTCGATTCTCTACTTCATCTAATGTGCTGTTGATTCCTTCTAACATATTCTTTTTTATTCAATTTATTGGGGTGACATTGGTTAGTAAAATTACATTGGTTCCAGGTGTAAAATTCTACAATACATCACCATATGTGTTACATTGTGTTGTCACTACCCAGAGTCAGTTTTCCTTCCATCACTATATATTTGGATCTCCGTCCCTTCTCCTTCCTCCTCCTTCCCCGTTTACCATCTGGTAGCCACTAAACTGTTGCCTGTATCCATGAGGTTTTGTTTCTATTTTGATTGTTCATTTATTCTGTTTTTAGATTCTACATATAAGTGAGATCATATGGTATTTGTCTTTCTCTGTCTGACTTACTTTGCTTAGCATGATAACTTCTAGTTCCATCCATGTTGTTGCAAAATGTAAGATATTATTCCTTTTCATGGCCAAGTAATACTCTACTGTGTAAATGTACCACAACTTCTTTATCCAATCATTTATTGATGGATGGACATTTAGGTTGTTTCCATATCTTGGCTATTGTGAATAATGCTGCAATAAACATAGGAGTGCATATATATTTTTGAATCAGTGTTTTGGATTTATTTGGATAAATACCCTGGAGTGCAATTGCTGGATCATAAGGTAATTCCACTATGAATTTTTTGAAGAATCCTCATACTGTTTTCCATAGTAGCTGAACAAATTTGCTGTCCCACCAACAATGCACAAGGGTTTCCTTTTCTCCATATCCTTGCCAAATCTTGTTGTTGGTTGAATGATTGATGATAGCCGTTCTGACAGGAGTGAGGTTTTGTGGTTTTGATTTACATTTATCTGATGATAGTGATGTTGAGCATCTTCTCATGTGTTTATTGACCATTTGTATATCCTCTTTGGAGAAGTGTTTATTTGGGTCTTCTGCTCATTTTTTAATTGGGTTCTTTGGGGGTTTTTTGGTGTTGAGTTGTGTGAGTTTCTTATAAATTCTGTATATTAACCATTTATCAGATGCCTCGCTGGTAAATGTCTTCTCCCATTCTGTAGGATGTCTTTTTACTTTGTTGATGGTTTCTTTTGCTGTAAAAACCTTTTTAGTCTGATGTAGTCCCATTTGTTTATTTTTCCCTTTCCTTCCCTTGCCTGAGGAGTTATATTATTCAAGATTTTACTAAAGGTAATATCTGAGAGGTTACTTCCTATTTTTCTAGGACTTTTATGATTTCAGGTATTATATTTAATTATTTAATCCATTTGAATTTGTTTTTGTATATGGTGTAAGAAGGTGATCCACTTTCATTTTTTTGCATGTTAATGGTCCAGTTTTCCCAGCACCATTTGTTGAATAGAGTGTCTTTACCCCAATGTGTATTTTTGCATCCTTTATCATAGATTAATTGGCCATATAGACATAAATTTATTTCTGGGCTCTCTATTCTATTCCATTGGTTTATGTGTCTGGTTTTTTTATGACAATACCATATGGTTTTAATAACTATGACCTTGTAGTGTAATTTGATATCTGGTAGCATGGTTCTTGAAACTTTGTTCTATTTTCTCAGGGTTGCTCTCGCTATCCTAGGTCTTATATGGTTCCATATAAATTTTAGGATTATTTGTTTTAGTTTTGTGAAGAATGCCATTGGTATTTTGATGGGAATTGCATTGAATCTATAAATTACTTTGTGTAGCATGGACATTTTAACTATATTAATTTTTCTTATCCATGAGTATGGTATATATTTCCATTTATTTTGTATCCTCTTTGATTTCTCTCTTCAGTGTCTTATAATTTTATGAGTACAGGTCTTTTACTTCCTTGGTAAAATTTATTCCTAAGTACTTTATTTTTTATGCAATTATAAATGGGATTGTTTTCTTAATTTCTCTTTCCATTAGTTCGCTATTGGTGTATAAGAATAAACCTGAATTCTGGATATTAAATTTGTATTCTGATACTTTACAAAATTCATTTATCAGTTCCAATAATTTTGGGGTTGAATCTTTGGGGGTCTCTCTCTCTATAGTATAATGTCATCTACAAATAATGATGGTTTTACTTTTTTTCCTATTTTAATGACTTCTCTTTGTTTTTCTTGTCTGATTCTTGTGGCTTGGACTTTCAGTACTATATTGAATAAGAGTGGTGATAGTGGACATCTTTGTCTTTTTCTTGATTTTAAGTGGAATGCTTGTAGCTTTTCCTCATTGAGTATGATGTTAACTGTGGATTTATCATATATAGCCTTTACTAAATTGAAATATGTTTCTTCTATTCTCACTTTACCCAGTGTTTTTATCATAAATGTTTCCTGGATTTTATTGAATGCTTTTTCTGCATCTATTGAAATGACCACATGGTTTTTATTTTTCATTTTGTTTATGCAGCATATCATGTCAATTGATTCACATATATTGAACTAGCCTTGCATCCAGGAATGAATCCTACCTGATCATGGTGTATTTTTTTTAATGTATTGCTGAATTCGATTTGCTAATATTTTGTTGAGAATATTTGTATCTATGTTCATTAGGAATACTGGCCTATAGTTTTCTTTTTCTTTCTTTCTTTCTTTCTTTCTTTCTTTTTTTTTTGTAGTGTACTGGGCCTGAGGTACATCATAAAAATGCCCACAGTACCCTGAGACTTTCTGCTACCTGCTAGCTGTCCGTAAGTCCCAGTCACTGAAAGACCTTCATGCAGTATGTAAGTTGGGTGAAGCAGGGTCTTTGGTAGTCACTAGGTTGACACAAATTGTGTTCACTAGGTTAATGTAGATTCTAATTTGGTGCCATCGCTGAACCTGGAGTCACTCGTCATAGGCTCGGAGCACATTGAAACCAACCACCACCTACCTAGGACTCATAGAATCCTGAGTATTGTTCAAAAAAAAAAAGCTGCAAAAGACAATGAGTCTGGCTTCCCACCACCAAAACTGCCTCTGGCAGTGAGCAAGCCAAGCGTGGCTGCTAGCTGCTGAAAGAGTGTCCTGTGGTGTGTGGGTCAGGGCTGGCTCTTCATGACACAAAGTGCCTCTGGCAGTGCATAAGTTAGCTAGTGTGGGATTTCAGGGAGTCATCAGGGTGGAAAGAGTGGATTTCAGCAGGCCATTGCATATTTAGATTTGGCTCTGGGGGTGGGGCTCAAAACAGGAAATACAGTGCCCACCTGTAGTCTGCGTGCAGGAAGGTTCAGCACAGGGACAATGTTGGCTGTCTCTCCAGCCCTCACAATAAAACCACAAAACAGTCTCTCTTTGTCTGTCTCTGGTGCCTCCTGAGTGGCCTTCCATGCCCTGAAGCTCTGGATGAGTGCCTGCAAGCAAGTGAATCTGTGTGTGGGCTCTTTAAGAGGATGCCTGATTTTCCAGCTGCCTTCCATCTCACCTGGACAGATGGAATCCCTGCTAATTTTCACAGCCTTTTGTTGTTGGGGCTTCTCTTCCTGGCATTAGTGTTCCAGACTTGGGAGCTTGGTGTGAGACTGGGACCCATAGCTCCTCAGGAGGGACCTCCAGAGCTGAGAGATCCCTCCCAATTCGCAACTGCCACACATGGATGTGGGGTTGCCTGTTTCATGTCTCTGCCCCTCCTACCAGTCTCCACATGGCTTCTTCATATTCTTATTTATAGGTCTGCTGTTCAACTAGTTTTCGGATGGTTTTGCACTTCGATTTTCTATAATTTAGTTGTAATTTTAATGTGTTCATGAGAGGAGGCAGGCACAATATTTTTCTACTCTATCATCTTTCCCGTATTCTGGTGTTGTATTTTAAATTTTATATTCCAACAGTTTATTTCTGGTATATAGGAAAGCAATTGACTTCTGTATATTAACCTTATATTCTGCAACCTTTTATAATCACTTGTTAGTTCTAGGATGTTTTTGTGGGGTATTTTTTTGTTGTTGTCATTTTTTCTACATAGACAGGCATATCATCTACAAACAGTTTTATTTTTCTGAATCTTTATACATTTTATTTCCTTTTCTTGTCATATTACATTAACTAGGACTTCCAGTACAATGTTGAATAGGAGTGGAGGGAGGAGGCATCCTTATCCTATTCCCTATCTTAGAAGTAAAGCATCTGGTTCCTCACCATTAAATATGATGTGTAGTACCTTTTAACATGAAATTATGGAATTTTCCACTTGTTCTTAGTTTGCTGAGAGTTCTTATCATGAATGGGTATTGGGCTTTGTCAAATGCTGTTCTGCATTTACTGATGTGATTATATGATTTTTCTTCTTTAGCTTATTGAGAAATAACATTAATTAATTTTTAAATGGTGAACCAATCTTGCATACCTGAAATAAATCCCACTTGGTTTTAGTGCATAACTCTGTATACATTTTTGGATGTAATTAGGTAATATTTTGTTGAAGATTTTCCCGTCTATGCTTATGAGACATATTTGTCTGTAATTTTTCTCCCTCCTCTGTAACCCCCTCGCTTCTCTCCCTTCCCATTCTCAATTGCCCCCAGGTAACCACTAAACTATTGATTGTCATTGAGTTTTTTGTTTTGTTTTGTTTTCTTCTTTCTTGCTTTCAGTTTTATATTCCACATATGAGTAAAGTTATATAGTTCTTGGTTTTTTTCTGTCAGGCTTATTTCACTCGGCTATTGTTCTCCAGGTTCATCCATTTTGTTGCAAATGGCAGTATCTCATCTTTTCTTATAGATGAGTAATATTCCATTGTGTATATGTACCACAACTTCTTTATCTAGTCATCTATTGGGGGGCACTTTTGTTGCTTCCATGTCTTGGTCACCGTCAACAGTGTTACGATGAACAATGGGATACGTAAGTCCGTGAAGGCTGAAGTTTTTAAGTTTTTTGGGTAGATACCCAGAAGGGGGATTGTTGGGTTATATGCAACACCACTCCCAGTTTTCTGAGAACCCCCACACACTGTCCTCCATAGTGGTTGTACCAATTAACATTCCCACCAGCAGCGTGTGAAAGTTCCTTTTTCTCTGTAGCCTCTCCAGCATTTGTTATACCTTGTCTTTATAGTAGCAATTCTAATAGGTGCGAAATGGTATCTCATTGTGGTTTTGATTTGCAAACTAATGAGGTTGAGCATTTTTTCATATGTGTGTTGCCCATTTGTATATCTTCATAAGAGAAGTGTCTGTTCAGCTGTTTGCCCAATTTTTAATTGGGTTGTTGCTTTTTTGTTGTTGAGTCATACTAGTTCTTTATAGATTTTAGTTATTAGACTCTTATCAGATGAATTGTTTGCAAATATTTTCTTCCATTCGGTTGGCTGTCTCTTTGCTTCTTCTGCTGTGCAGGAGCTTTTTCATTTGATATAATCCCATTTATTTATTTTTGCTTTTGCTTTCCTTGCCTTTGAGGCCAAGTTTATGAAGTCCTCCTTGAGCCCAAGATCTATAAGTTTACTGCCAGTGTTTTGTTCTATATAGTTTATTGTTTTGGGTCTTATTTAGAGGTCTTTAATCCATTTTGAATTAATTTTAGTATATGGCGACAGTTCACAGCTCCAATTCATTCTTTGCATATGTTTTTCTAGTTTTCCCAGCAGCACCTATTGAAGATGCTTTCTTTTCCCCATTGCATATTTTTTGCTTCTTTATCAAAAGTTATTTGACCATATATTTGTGGATTTATTTCTGAGATTTTTATTCTGTTCCAATGGTCTGTATGTCTGTTTTTCTGCTAATACCAAGCTGCTTTGGTTATTGATACTTTGTAGTATGAATTGAAATTGGGAAGGGTGATACCACCAGCCTTATTCATTTTATGTAGTATTGCTATGGCAATACTACATAAAAAGATCTTTTGTGGTTTCATGTAAATCTGTTAATATTTTTATCTATTTCATGAAAGTATGTTTGTGGTATTTTGATGGGAATTGCGTTAACTCTGTATATTTCTTTGGGTAATATGGTCATTTTAACAATGTTCAATCTTCTCAAGGAAGTGCTATATTTCATCTTCATTATCAAATCTGTGAGCTAGTGTTGTTCATAATATTACTTTATTATCCTTCTAATGTTCATAGTATCAGTTGTGATGGTCAATCTTTCATTTTAAATATTATTAATTTCTGTCTTCTCTCTTTTTTTTTCTTGGTTAGTTTGGGTAGAGTTTTATCTGTTTTATTGATTTTTCAAAGGACCGGCTTTGGTTTCATTGATTTCCTCCTTTAATTTTCTGTTTTCAGTTTCATTGATTTCTCCCTGATTTTCATTATTTCACTTTTACTTGTAAGCACTACTTTTGCTGTATTTCATAAAGGTTAATAAGTTGTAATTTAATTTGTTCAAAATAAGTTTTTATCTTTTTAAGATTTCATCTTATACCCATGTACTATTTAGAAGTGAACTGTTTTATCTACAAATACTTTGAGGTTTTCTAGTTATCTTTCTATTTAATTTTATTGTGGCCTAAGATCATACATTGTATGATTTTTATTCTTTTAAATTTGTTAACATAAGTTTTATGGCCTAGAATGTGGTCTGTCTTGGTGAATATTTCATGTGAGCTTGAGAAAAATGTGTATTTTGTTGTTGAATGAAGCGTTCTGTAAATGTCAATTAGATCCAGTTAATTAATGACACTATTAAGTTCAATTATATTCTTACTATATTTTTCTGTTTTTTAAATCTGTTAATTTCTGACAGAATGGCGTTGAAGTCTCCAACTATAATAATGGATTTATCTATTTCTCCTTGCAATATGTCAGTTTATGCCTCATGTATTTTGATGCTCTGCTTTTAGACATATCTACGAGGAACAACTCCCAAAAAACTGAAATTATCTTCTGGATGGCAAGACCCTTGTAGTACAGGTTTTTCCCACTAGGTGAATGTTCCAAGAACTCATTTGCATCAGTGTACCAGCGGACATTGTGTGAGAGGCTGTGTTAGGCTTCAGTGAAAATTTTTTGGAGACTCTTTCAACAAGTTTTCCCATTTCATCATGGGTGATTTACATAAACAACATGCAACATGACAATGCACCTGCCCACAATAGATTGAGTGTTCAGCCATTTTTGATAAAAAGTGGCATGACCTCTGTGCCCCACCCTCCTTATTCACTCAATCTTACCCAAAGTGACTTTTGTTGTTGTTGTTTTCTTAGATGAAAAAATTCCCCAAAGGGAAATGTTTGCTGATGTGGAAGAGATGGAAAAAAAAAACCAGCAGAAACCCTAAAAGACATAAAAATCAACTAGTTCAAAACTGTTTCGAGTGGTGGAAAAACCATTTCTATAGGCATATTGCATCCAATGGAGAGTAGTTTGATGGTAACTGAAGTTTAAACATGTAAGTATAAATACAGAATTTTTAATAAATAAGTTCCATTTTTAGTCTCCCATCCTATATTAAGAATTGTTCTGTCTCAATCTGAAATCTGCTTTCTCTTGAATACATATAGCTACTCTAGCTTTCTTTTTATTGGTACTTGCATAGTATATCATTCTTTATCTCTTTACTTTTAATATGTTTCCTTTTTATTTAAATTGTGTTCCTTATATACAACATATAGTTAGGTCTTGGTTTTTTTAGGGGTTTTATTGGGGGGGGTGGGGGTGGGTGTAGTTCCCTGGCTGGGGAATTGAATCCGGACCACAGCATTGAGTGTGCCAAAGCCTAGGCATTACACCACCAGGGAATCCCCAGGTCTTAGTTTTTAATAAACTTTAATAGTCTCTTTTTTCAATTGGTGTATTTAAATCATTTACATTTAAAGTCATTATTGATATAGTGGGTTAATATCTACCTTATTTATAACTGTTTTCTATTAAGTGTCTTTGTGGTTTTTTTTTCCTTGTTTTGTTTTCCACTCTTGTTCTGCTTTATTTTTTATTTTCTTGGTAGTTCCCTGGCTGGGAATCCAACCCGGGTTGTGGCATTGAGAGCACAGAAACCTAGCCACTACACCACCAGGGAACCCCTCTTTGGTTTTTAATTGTGCATTTTACATGATTCCATTTTCTTTCCCCTCTTAGAATATTAATTAGGTATACTTATTTAAAATTTTAAGTGGTTGTCCTGGAGTTTGCAATATATACTTACTAATCCACTTTCATACAACACTGTATTGCTTCACAGGAAACATAGGACTTTATAATAAAAAATAATTTGAATTCCTCTCTTCCATGACTTATAATATTGCTGTCATACATCTCACTTATTCATAAGCTATGATCATCCAATATATTGTTGATAATATTTTTATAATCTTTTCTGATAAGTCATTTAAGAATAATAAATATAAAGAATTTGATTTTACCTTCATTTATGCATTCTCAAACATTCTTCCTTTCTTTATCTAGCTCTAAGTTTCAGATCTATACATTTTCCTTCTTCCTGAAGAACTTCTTTTAAAATTTTTTGCAGGGCAGATTTACTGATGACACACTCCCTTAATTTTTGTTTGTGAAAGAAAATATTTCTCCTTCACTTTTCAAGGATAATTTCACTGGATATAGAAATCTAGGTTGATGTGGTTTTTCTTTCAAAACTTTAAATGTTTCATACTTCACTCAATTTTCTTCTTGCTTTTATGGTGTTTGATGAGAGTCTGTAATTCTTATCCTTGTTCTCCTTAAACAGTGGTTCCCAGCCTTCTCCCCCTTGTGTACCCCTTTTAAACTCATTTCTATAAATTGTACCTCTTGTTTTTAAAATAGCTGTTTTTAAATACTGACATTTTTGTTCAGTGCCTATTTTAATATAAAGTAGTGAAAATGAGGTAATAAGTTAGGAAAGAAAAATTACTACACTAATAGTATAAATCACAGATTTAATTTTACAATATTCATAACAGTTAAATATTGAAAATGATGATCAAGTTCTTAAACATTAAATTAAAAAACTACTTGAAAAGAATCATAGTTAAAGACAATGCACTTTTACTCAGTCGATAGCTAAACTGCTCAAACAATCTGTCTACGGATGTATTTATGTGTTTGGGGAACTTCTAGAAATCTTGCAAGTGGATTGTTCTAAAACTGTGCATAATTATTGATAGAAGACTGGTTTGGAGGAGGGGTTCTTAGCCATGCCCTTACCAATCCTCATTTGCTAATGTGTTTTACTAATGAAGTGTCTCCATTAACAGTGATTCAAACTTAACATTTATTGTTCTATAATTAATGTTTTGCATTTTCTACTTTACTTGTTTTTTGCCATTACTGATTATTTTTCGTGTACCCCTGAATGACCCAGGACATAACCCCAGGGGTACATGTACCAACACTTGGGATCCAATGTTATAAAAGTAGTTTGTTTTTCTTCCTCTGGCTTCTTCCAAGATTTTCTCTTTACTTTTGATTTTCTTTAGTGAATATGAAATGCTTAAGTGTAGGTTTTTTGGTCATTTATCCTGCTTGGTGTTCACTGAGCTTTTGGATCCATGTTTTGGTGTCTGTTGATATTTTTGTAATATTCTTTGCTATTATTACTTAAAATGTTTATTATGTTTTATGTATTATATTCAGTTTTTTTTCCTTCTCCTTCTGGCATTCCTGTTACATGTATGTTACACCTTTTGTAGTTGTCCCCACAGTTCTTGGACATTCTATTCAGCTTTTTTAGTCATTTTTCTCTTTGTTTTTTACTGTGACAAGTTTCTATTAATATATTTTCAAGCTCACTGATTTATTTTTTTCAGCTGTGTTCAGACTACTGTTGGCTCATTAAAGGTTTTCCTTTTTTTATTTCTATATAGTGTTTTTTAAATTTCTAGAATTTCCTTTAGGCAGTTCCTTAGAATATCCATATCTGCTTATATTACACAACTATTCTTGCATTTTGTCCACTTTTTTCATTAGAGCTCAACATATTAATCACAGTTCTTTTAAATTCTTGGTCTTATCACTTCAAAATCTCTATCACATCTGATTCTGGTTCTGATGCTTGCCCTGTCTCTATAGACTATATATTTTTTTACCTTTTAGCATGCTTTATAATTGTTGAAAGATGAGCATGATATTAATATAATGAATAAATGTAACTCAGGTTAAATTGTAAATAGGCCTTTAGTGTGAGGTTTTAATTGTATCTGTCTAGGATTTAGATTGTGTTTACTGTTTGAGGTAGCTGTAGGCATCAGAGGTTAAAATTTTCCTTAGTGTCCTTGTTTTTTTCTCTCCTGTTGTTTTGAATTTCCCTAGAGGCTTCTTTTTTACAAATAGAGCCTGAGCCTTATAGTTCTTTTCAGCTGCAATTCTCTGTTATTATATAGGAGACAGATAGATGCGGTGTGAAGGTAAGGGTAAGGGAAATGTTTCTATCATCCTATTATTATTTCTCAGTCTTTGGTAAGTTTATGCTTTGGGGTTGTGACCTCATAGTGCTTCAGACTATATAGAATTGGGTATTTGTCTTCCCCAACCTGGAACAATGGAGAAGTCTGGATTTGGGTATTTCCCTCCCCTCAAATCATTTAGGCTCTGGTAAAACCCACACTTGTTAGGCTCCGGAAAAGAGTTTCTTTTGAGGGCAGGGCTTTGTTAAGAAAACTAAAACACTCTGTGTCTGTTTTAAAATGGTTACTTTCTCCTCCCCCTAATAGAAGCATGAGGGGGTTTTTCTTTGATCTCCACCCTGAGAACATGATGTGGCTTCCTGAAGTAAAATTCATGAATGTGTGTGGACTTCTAATGGTAGATCTCCATAATTTAAAAAAACATTTTTTCTATTAATATTAAATTTGTTGAGGTGACATTAGTTAGTAAAATTACATAGGTTTCACATATACAGTTCTATAACACATCATCTATGTGTTGTATTGTGTGCTCATCACCCAGAGTCAGGATTTTTTAATCTCTCAAGCTAATCCACATGAGTCCCCAACAACTAGTCAATTACCCTTTTGGCTTCCCTGAGCCACATTGGAAAAAAGAAGAATTGTCTTGGGACACACATAAAATACACTAACACTAATGACAGCTGATAAGCTAAAAAAAAAGGTGTATGCATGATATTCATAATATTTTAAGAAAGTTTATGAATTTGTGTTGGGCCACATTGAAAGCCATCCTGGGCCACATGCGGCCCATAGGCCACAGGTTGGACAAGCTTGCTTTAAGTGTTTCTATCCAATACTAGCTTCAGTGCAATTTCTGCTCCCACTAAGCTATGATTCTCTTTATTGACACATCTTGTTTGCCTCTCCAGGTGTGTGTGTGTGTGTGTGTGTGTGTGTGTGTGTGTGTAGATGGCCTTCCTTATGAGCTCAATTCTTTTGTTAATCAAAGAGTTCTTGATTTTTAGTTTTCAGCTTTTTTCTTGTTGTGAGGACAGAAATGGAAACTTCCAAGCTCTGATATGTCAGACTAGAAACTGGAAGTCAATTTAGTTTAATTTTAATGATTTCACAACAGTTATCACATTTTTAGAATTGTCTCTGCTTAATATATTTAAAGTGAAGTTCAAAATTTTCTAAGTATTTACATTTTGGTTTTTATTTAAATTTTTATTGAATATGTATTTTAATTAAATTTTACTCAGAATTTGTAAGTTCTTTATTTTTTAAAAAATTGAGTTTTCTTTATAGCACATTATACAATGAATGTTATAACTTTTTCATAGACATTTAAAATAATACCTAACAACATGCTAAATGTGTTCAATATTATTAATTAATTACATTATTCACATAGTCTATATACTTCTTATTTATTTATTCATTGCATACTTGTTGAACATCAGTATGATTCAGGTTTTGTATTAGTTACCTGTGAAACAATGTTGACCAAAATAGAAACAATCCTTAATCTTGTGAGATTCACAGTCTGGATGCAGGAAAGTAAATGGACAACTATAATATGATGTGGAAAGTGCTATTGATGTAATGAAGGTCATAAAGAGTTGTATGTAAGAACAGAGGAAAGGCACATAATACAACCTGTGTAGCCAGGGAAGGCTTTCTTGGAAGATATTATGACCAGTTGAGACCTAAAGGATGAATAAGAGATAACCAAGAAAAGGAGAATTTAAAAATCTTGCAAATATGTTTGCAGAACTGTAGATGATAGTTAGCAAAGCATTTTTAGGAACTTAAAGAAGTTAACTGTGGCTGGATTGTGCAATGTGAATGGCGGGTAGAGGGCAGGGTGGCAAAATGAGATTGGAGAGGGTCCAAATTATCTGAAGACTTTTAGTCATAGTAAGGAGTTTGGAATTTATCCTAAGATAAGTGAGAAGACATTTAAGAAATTTAAGCAGGTGAGTTACATTATATCAATTGTATTTTAGAAATATTTCCTACTTTTAAAATGGAGAGTTGGAATACGGAAATATAGGAGTGTGTTTAACCCTTTGTTATTACTACCTTTGATTTCTATTTTTAATTAAATGTGAATTAACCAGTAATATAAAAATCCATTCACCTAGAAAAAAAAAAGAATTACTACCTAAACCTCACACCTTATACAAAAATTAATTCAAAATAGGTCATGGACTTAAATGTAAAATGTAAGATTGTAAAATTTTTAATCCAATTAGGAAATGGTCAGAAGACATGAACAGTTAGTTCATAAAAGAGGATGAATAATGTACAGATGGCAAATAAGCACATGAAAAGAAGCTCAACATTATTAGTCATTATTAAAACTGCAATGCAATGTCATCACAGACCTAAAAGAATTAGTGAAATAAAAATATAATACTAGATGCTGGTGAGCATCCACAGAAAATGGATGTTTATCTGGTGGTAATGCCAAATGGTAAAGCCATTATGAAGACACCATTGCAGTTTCTTATAAAATTAAACATGCAATTGCCATAAAGCCAAGAATTTACACTTCTGAATATTTTTTCAGAGAAATAAAGACTTATGAATGTTAATAGTAGTTTTATTAATAATAGAAAGATATTGGCAATGACTCAAATGTTGTTACATAGGTGAATGGTTGAGCAAACTGTGTTACATCCATACCATAGAATACTATTCAGAAATGAAAAGGAATGGACTATTGATATACGCAAAAACCTAGATAGACTTAAAGGATATTAACCTTAATGGAAACAAATAGCCAATCCCCCAAAGTTATATACTATATAAATCCATTTATATAACATTCTAAAATTAACAAAACTATAGAAATGAAAAAGAGATTAGTGATTTTCAGGGGACAGGGATGGAGGAGGGGTGTGGTAGGAGTGAATGAGAATTCAAAGAGGTAGCATAGGGGTGTTCCTTTACAGAGATAGAACAGCTCTGTATCTTGATTGTGGTGATGATTACACAAAACTGTACATGAGACAAAAATTGTATAGAATACACACACACACACACACACACACACACACACACAGATGCAGATTAAAAATGGTAAAAACTGAATAAAGTTAGTTGTCTAGTTAACATAAATATACCAATTTCAAATTCTTGGTTTATTGTACTACACAATATAAGACGCCATCATTGGAGAAGGATTCACAGGATTTTATGGACTATTTTTTCAGCTTTCTATTTTAAAATTTAAAAAGTTTTTAAAGAAAAAATTGAAACATTACAGATAAGTCTAAAATCCCTTTTGGTCACTATCCCTGACTACGTTCACTTTCCCCCACCCCAGAAGTCACTACTGTTAGCGGTTTAGTATGTAACCTTCCATAACTTTTTAATCTTTGCAGTCCTTTATTGGAGCAAGATTCCTGGACAGTATTCAATGATGTATTTACTAAACAGATGCCTATGCAGAAATTACATACTATCCATCTAAATAGGTTTTCATTACACTTTATGTATTGATAGCTTTGTTCCATTTATAAAGTTTTATAAATCAAAAGGCTTTGAATTTGACCAGGCTGTCCATTAATTTAACTCTGAAAAAGTTTAGTGGCATTTAATTTTAGCTATCATATTTTAAGCATTAAAAAGCTTAGATATTGAATAGCTTCTCAAAATGTTATTCTATGCACAATGGCATTTAACACACAGAGCAGAGTCCATCATCTCACCCAGATTCACATAGATGTGTCTCATTTGAGAATTATACCCTAAATAACTAGTATTTAGAGACAATAGTACCCCTAACCTGAGTTTCTTACCACCAAAATGGACTTCTTACTTGGAAAGCCTGTCTTCTTGACCATATTTTACAGTGCCAATGAAGACATGCCAGCAATTGCCCCATGTGTAACTCCGCATTAGAACACTAGGTCTGTCCAATGGTGGTGGCAGGCACTATTATTATATCCAGGTAAATAAATCCCCATTTTTAAAAATACCAATTTGAAATACAAACTAAGGGTACGACATACTCAGAACTGACTTCTGAGAAAGTTGGTATTCTGAATAGCTTTAAAATTTTCAGAAACTGATGACAAATTTTACCCATGATGTTTCCCAGCTATGTAGATATTAATATATTGATTTAACACCCTCTACACAATGCACATAGCCCTGAGGTCATCCTGCAATGTGCATATCAAAAAATACACAGTAAGGGTGACAGAGTTTGATGTTATGTTATACAAGTCAAACCTGCTCTGACAGAAAAGTATCAAATCCTTTGTGTACACATTTAGTTGCATTACAACAAAACAACTTATACAATTGTAATGTTTACAACTGAGCATTACCTTTCCTTTCCAGTGAAACCAAAAGAAAATTTAAAAATAATCTAGAACGAAATTACAAAAGAGAATGTCAATTCAGAATAAGATCCTATGGGTTCTACTGATTTTCCCATTGAGTAACAGGGCTCACGTCATCATTAGGAGAGAATTTTATTTTAAAAGTGTCACCTTAAACTGCAAGGATGTCCATAAAATATCACAATTAAATATACCAAAGGAGAAGCCATGTTGTCAAAATGCCCACTTAACCCATCCAGACATCTCAAACCTATCCTTTCCTGACCTATAACCATATTTTTAAGTTTTTTAAACAAGAGAAAGTAGACAGACACATGTTGGTAAATGTTCCTATTCACATAGAGACACAGTGTAATCTCTGAGCCCAATATTCAGAGAAAGAAGGGAAAAGCTAGAATTCTATGTACTACTACGGAGGGTCCTACCACCCGCCAGCTTCCAACAGAGTTAAAGCAGCAGTGCTTCCCCGCCACCACCACCACCAACTACAGTACACAGAGGTGTTGATTCCATAAAGTTTTTGTTGAGACAGTAAGAGATATAAATTAATTTAGAACAGAAATGGGCAGAGGTTCTTTTCCCACTGTATTTTGCTTAATGTATTCCACCCCTCTCCCAAATAAGGTGATAACTATGGTGTAAAGGAGAGAAAAGAGACCCCAAAAACAGGGCAACTGAGCACAAGAGGGAACAAAAGGACTGCAACTTGCTCCCAGAGATGAAAGAAAATTTTAAAAAGAAGGTTGGAATCCATCAGTGTTCTAATAGTCAATTTCTCCTTCATCTTCCTCTCCTCCCTCCCCTTCATCATCACCTTAATCTTCTTCACCTTCATTCTCATCCCCTTCTTCATCAGTATCTTCCAATTCTTCATCATCCAGGTCAGAAACCAAGTAGTACTGTAATGGATTTGGCCAAATACCCTTTTTGATGACTTCTTCTAACTCATCTCTACCTGCATCAGAATGATCAGTAAACCAGGTAAAGAAGCTCTCTGGTTCCTCATGCTGTCTCTTTCTGCTAGTTTTATTTTGTGTTTCACTTGAACGTTTTGTCAAGTCCTGTCCAGATTTCCATTTGACTTCAGTGGATTTTGAAGATGGATCACCCACAACTCTTATTCAGATGAAATCCTTTAGAGAGAACTTTATTTTCAAAGTAAATATTTTCACCAAAATAAAATTTATTCTGGAACCTAATTTAATAACTTCAAATTCTGTCACTTCAACTCTTCTCAAATAATGGAGTGCCTCTTCATCCTCTTTCCCAAGCAGTGCACTTGTGATGATTGACAAATGTTACCCCAAATTTTGGGACTTTTGGCAATTAATTATGACCTCATCTGAAAAAATGTTTGGCAAAATTTATGACATTTTTGTTCTACTTTCCAAATATCCTCATTGGCTTGTTCGTTAAGTTGATTTCATTTTGTACTTCATCAATATGTTCAATTGCTACTTGCTGTTCTTTTCCTCTTTTTTATTGTTAAATTTATTGGGGTGACATTGATTAGTAAAAATTACATAGATTCCAGGTATACAATTCTACATTACATCATTTATGTGTTGTATTATGTGTTCATCACCCAGAGTCAGTTCTCCTTCCATGACCATATATTTGTGTCCCTGTCCCTTCTCCACCAACCTCCTCCTCCCTTACCTTCAAGTAACTATAAATTATTGACTGTGTCCATGAGTTTTGTTTCTTTGTTGCTTTCAATTTTATGTTAACAATCAAACTAAATTTCTCCATCCTTTTCCCTTGTGTTACCTACTCTCTTATCCCTCCTCCTATCTTAAAGAAGTCTTTCTAGCATTCTCTGTACTACTGATTTGGCTGTTCTTTTTCTGAGGTCTCTGTCCTTGACCTCATCTTGGTTGGAGTTGATTTCTTTTTTACTGACTTTGGCCACCAGCGGGATGTGGTGCTGCTCTGTGTTGGAAGTGAGGGGAGGGGAAGGGGGAGAGAAGAGTGAAGTGGAAGGGCAGTGGCTTCTCTTTAGGCCACACACACGTGAGAGTCATTCCTCAGTCAGTGCTTCCTCACAGAGCCAGCAGGCTCTCCCACCCCCTGGCTCCTTGGTGAACTGCTCTCCTAGCTTGCCTGCTCAGCTAGGGGGAGGAGAGATGGCAGGGCTCTCTCAGTGATGCTGGGTTCACTAGCTCACTGCTTATTCTCCTGGAGCCGCCCTGTCCTCACACATAGTTTTTTAAAAATATTATGCATGCGTATGTGTGCTCATAAAAATATAGGTAATATATAGTATTATTTTCGTGTGCTTCTTCCTACTTAAGTGTTATCATATGATGGGTATCATTCTGTAACTACTTTTTTTCACTCAATATTATATTCTGAAGATATATTCATATTGATACATATAGCTTTAATTAATTTATTGTGACTGCTTTATTACATTCCACTGAATATACAATTTTTAAATTAAATTTATTAAGGTAGCTCTGGTTAATAACATAAATTTCAGGTGTACAACATTATAATTTGATAGCTATATACTGTATTGTGTGATCATCACTAAAAGTCTAGTTTGACCCCACACTTTACCCAATTCACGCTCACCCCACCCTCTTCCCCTCTGGTAACCATCATTCTGTTGTCAGTACACAAGTGCATGGCTTTTTTGTTTGTTTTATTAGTTTGTTACTTTTTCCTTTCATATTCCACACATGAGTGAAATCCCACTTTTGTTGTCCTTTGCCATGTGACTTATTTTGCTTAGCATAATACCCTGATGATCTGTCCATATTGTCACCAATGGCTGAGTAGTATTCCACTCTATATATGTATGTATATATGTATGTATGTATGTATGCATCAATCTATCATCTTTCTATATCACATCTTCCTTATCCATTCATCCATTGATGGACACTTTGGCGATTTCCATGTCTTGGCTATCATAAATAATGCTGCAATGAACATAGGGATACATATGTTTATGATTAGTGTTTTCATATTTTTCAGATAAATACCCAGAAGAGGAATTGTTGGATCATATGATAGTTCTATTTTTCATTTTTTTGAGGAACTGCTATACTGTTCCATAGTAGCTGCACTAATTCACATTCCCATCAACAGTGTACAAGGGATCTCTTTTCTCCACATCCTTTCCAACACTTATTTCTTACATTTTTTCCTCTCTCATCTTTTAAAACTTTTTTTAGTTTTCAATTACAGTTGACATACAATATTATATTAATTTAAGGTATACAACATAGTGAGTAGACATTTATATAACTTCCCAAATCTAGTATGCATCTTACACCATATGTATTTATTACAATATTATTTATTATATCCCCTATGCTGTACTTTATAATAGCCATTGTAACAGATGTAATGTGATATCACATTATAGTTTTGACTTGCACTTCCCTAATAACTAGTGATGTCGTACATCTTTTCATATGACTGTTGGCCATCTGTATATCTCCCTTGGAAAAATGTCAATTCAGATTGTCTGCCAATTTTTTAATCAGATTGTTCTTTTATTGTTGAGTTGTCTGAGCTCTTTATATATTTTAGATATTATCCCCTTATTGGAAGTATCATTTGCTAATATCTTCTCCCATTTGGTTGGTTGCCTTCTCATTTTGTTGATGGTTACTTTCGCTATGTAGATTTTTAGTTTGATGTAATCTCATTTATTTATTTATTTATTTATTGTTTCCCTGACCTTTGGAGTCAAATTCACAAAAACAACTCTGAGACCAATGTTCAGAAGAAACTTCATACCTATGTTTTTTTTTATATGTATTCTATAGCTTCCAGTCTTATATAAAAGTCTTTAATCCATTTGAATTAATTTTTTGCATAGTATCTAGTTTCATTCTTTTGCATATGGCTACCCAGTTTTCCCAAAACCATTCAATGAAGAGTCTTCTTTTCTCCTTGGTATATTTTTTGCTTCATTGTCATGAATTGGTTGCCCATGTTCCATAAGTTTTCTGGGCTTTCAAGTCTGTTCCATTGGTTTGTGTGTCTGTTTTTCTTCCAATACCATACTGTTTTGATGACTATAGCTTTGAGTATAGTTTAAAACCAGGGAGTGTGGTACCTTTGGCTTTGTTCTATTTTCTTTTTTTTAATTTTATTTATTTTATTTTTTATTGTTAAACTTATTGGGGTGACATTGGTAGCAAGAATTACATAGGTTCCAGGTGTACAGTTCTATAGTGCATTGTCAACTTGTATAAGTTCACCACCCAGTGTGAATTTTCTTTTCATCACCATATATTTAGCTCCTTCTCTCTCCACTCCCACCCCCTCCCCTTTCTCCCATCCCCTCTTCACTTGTCCCCAAATAAACATTAAAGTATTGATTGTGTCCATTGGTTTTTTTGTTTGCTTCTTTGTTGCTTTGTTGCTTTCAGCTTTATATTCCACATGTGAGTGAAGTCATACAGTTTTCGGGTTTTTTTGGTCTCGCTAATTTTGCTTAGCATGATGATCCATAGGTCCATTCATTTTGTTTTAAATGGCAGTATTTCATCTTTTCTTATAGCTGAGTAATATTCCATTGTGTATATGTACCTCAGCTGCTTTATCCAGTCATCCATCCCAGGGCACTTGGGTTATTTCCATGTTTTGGCCACTGAGAATAGCGCTGCAATGAACATTGGGGTACATAAGTCTTTGCGGACAAAGGTTTTCAAGTTTTTTGGGTAGATCCCCAGAAGAGGGATTGCTGGGTCATATGGTAACTCCATTCTCAATTTTCTGAGGAAACTCCACACTGTCTTCTATAGTGGTTATACCAGTTTGCACTCCCACCAGCAGTGTATGAGAGTTCCTTTTTGTCCACACTTTCTGCAACACTTCTCATTCCTTGTCTTGTTGATAATAGCCATTCTAACACATGTGAGGTGATATCTCATTGTGGTTTTGTTTTTCATTTCTCTGATAGCTAATGAGGATGAGCATTTTTTCATGTTTGCTGGCCATTTGTATTTCTTTGTGGGAGAATAGTTCTTCTGCCCACTTTTTAATTGGGTTGTTTGTTTTTTTGTTGTTAAGTCATATTAGTTCTTTATACATTTTGCATATTAGATCTTTATCTGATGCATTGTTGGTAAATATTTTCTCCCATTTAGTGGGCTGTCTCTTTGCTTTGTTGATGGTTTCCTTTGCTGTGCAGAAGCTTTTTAGTTTAATACAGTACCATTCCTTTATTTTTGCTTTTACTTCCTTTGCCTTTGAGGTCAGGTTCATGAAGTCTTCCTTGAGCCCTAGGTCTACAAGTTTAGTACCTATGTTTTCTTCTATACAGTTTATTGTTTGGGGTCCCATATGAAAGTATTTAATCCATTTTGAGTTAATTTTTGATTATGGTAAGAGTTGACAGCTCAGATTTATTTTTTGCCTATGTTTTTTCAGCATTCCCAGCACCACCTGCTGAAGAGACTGTCTTTTCCCCATTGCATATGTTTTGCTCCTTTATCAAAAATTATTTGTCCACAAATTTGTGGATTTATTTCTGGGTTTTCAGTTCTGTTGCATTGGTCTATGTTTCTGGTTTTTCTTCCAATTCCAAGCTGTTTTGATTATTGATACCTTGTAATATAAATGAAAGTCAGGGAGTGTAATGTCACCAGCCTTATTCTTTTTATGTAGTATTGCTTTGGCAATTCGAGGTCTTTTATGGTTCCATATAAATCTTATAATTATTTTATCTACTTTGCAAAAGTATGATTGTGGGATTTTAATGGGTATTGCATTAAATCTCTAGAATGCTTTGGGCAGAATGGCCATTTTAACAATGTTAAGTCTTCCTATCCATGAACAGAAAATATTTTTCCATTTCTCTGTGTCTGCTTCAATTTCTTTCAAAATTTCTTATATTTTTTTGTGTGTAAGCCTGTCACATTCTTTGTTAACTTAATTCCCAGGTATTTCCTTCTTTTTGTTGTGATAGCAAAAGGAATTGACTCCCTCATTTCTTTTTCCGAGGACTCGTTGTTTGTATATAGGAATGCTATTGATTTTTGTACATTGATTTTGTATCCTGCGACTTTACTGTATTCATATATTGTTTCTAATAGTTTCCTGGTGGAATCTTTCGAATTTTCTATATAAAGGATCATGTCATCTGCAAATAGTGACAATTTGACCTCTTTTTTCCCAATTTGGATACCTTTTATTCCTTTCTCTTGCCTGATTGCTAGAACTTCCAGTACTATATTGAATAGCAGTGGTGACAAGGAGAATCCCTGTCTTGTTCCTAATTTTAGGGGAATAGGCTTCAGCATTTCCCCGTTCAGTATGATATTAGCTGAGGGTTTGTCATATATGGCCTTTATTATGTTGAGATACTTTCCTTCTATACCTATTTTATTCAGTGTTTTGATCACAAATGGATGTTGTATTTTCTTGAATGCTTTTTCTGCATCTATTGATATCATCTTATGGTCTTTATCTTTCTTTTGTTTATATGGCATATTACATTGATTGATTTTCATACGTGGAACCATCCTTGTGCTCTTGGGATGAATCCCACTTGATTATGATGCATTGTTGTATTCTACTTGATAATATTCTGATTAGAATTTTTGCGTCTGTGTTCATCAGAGATATTGGTCTATAGTTTTCTATTTTTAGGTTGTCTTTGCCAGGCTTTGGTATTAGGGTAATGTTGGCCTCATAGAATGACTTGGGAAGTATTGCTTCCTCTTCAATTTTTTGGAAGAGTCTGAGGAGGATAGGCATTAATTCTTCTTGGAATGCTTGATAGAACTCATTGGTGAGACCATCTGCTCTGGGGCTTTTGCCTCTAGGGAGATTATGGATAGTCATTTTAATCTCTTCCCTATTGATTGGTCTATTTAAATTATCCAGTTCTTCTTGGTTCAGTCTAGGTAGGCTATAAGTTTCTAAAAACTTGTCCATTTCTTTCAGGTTGTTAAATGTAGTGGCATAAAGCCCTTCATAGTATTTTCTTATAATCCTTTGTATTTCAGTAGTATCAGTGGTAATTTCTCCCCTTTCGTTTCTAATTTTGGTTATTTTTGTCCTTTCCTTTCATCCTTTGATTAGTCTAGCCAGGGCTTTGTCAATTTTGTTGACTTTCTTGAAGAACCAGCTCTTTGTAATATTAATTTTTTCTATTGTCCTTCTGTTCTCTAATTGTTTTAGCTCTGCTTTAATTTTTATTATTTCTTTTCTTCTGCTGACTTTGGGTTTTGTCTGTTCTTCTTTTTCTAGTTCCTTATGATGGGATGCTAAGGTGTTTACTTGTGATTTTTCTTGTTTCTTAAGATAAGCCTGTAATGATATCAATTTCCCTCCTATTACTGCTTTCGCTGTGTCCCAATAATTTTGATATGTGGCATTTTCATTGTCGTTAGTTTCTATATACTTTTAATCTCTTCTTTGTTTTTTATTCATCATTTTTAAAATAAGATTTTGTTTAATCTGCATGTATATGTGGTTTTCTCTGCTTTCCTTTTACAATTGATCTCCAATTTCAAAGCTTTGTGGTCTGAAAATACACTTGGTATAATTTCTATCTTCTTGAATTTTCTGGGGCTACTTTTGTGTCCCAGCGTGTATTCCATCCTTGAGAATGTTCCATGTGCACTAGGAAAGAAGGTATAGTCTCTTTTTGCTGGATGAAGTATTCTGTAAATGTCAATTATGTCCAATTGCTGTAATGTGTCATTTAGAGCTGATATTACCTTATTTATTTTCTCTTTGGATGATCTGTCCATGGCTATTAAGGGGATGATTAGGTCTCCCACAATAATTGCGCTTTTGTCAGTTTCTCCTTTCAGATCTATTAGTGGTTGCTTTGTATATTTTGGTGCTTTCTGTTTGGGAGCACATATATTAATTAATGTCAAACCTTTTTCTTGTTGTAGTGTGTCTTTTTTCATTATGTAATGTCCATCATTATCTCTTGCTACCTTTTTACCTGAAGTTTAATTCATAAGATATCAGTATGGCAACTCCTGCTTTTCTTTGGTTACCACTTGCTTCGAGTATTACTTCCCTCCTTTCACTCCGAGTTTGTTTGTCCTTATGGCTGAGGTGTGTCTCTTTGAGATAGCGTATGGATGGATTTTGTTTTTTAATCCAGTCTGCTACTCTGTATCTTTTTACTGGTGAGTTCAGTCCATTAACTTTTAGAGTGATGATCAATATGTGAGGATTTCTGCAGCCATTACTATTTTATTGTTGTTGTTTTGTTTTATTTTTGTTTCTTTCCTGTTGCACCAACTTTGTTTCATTTTTCTTGATGTTTTATTTCAAAAAGAAGAGCCTCCTTCAGTATTTCTTGAAGTGTCGGCCTCATGCTGGCAAATTCCCTCAGCTTCTGTGTGTCTGAGAAGGTTTTTATTTTTCTTTCATATCTGAAGGATAATTTTGCTGGATAATTTATTCTTGACTGGAAGTTTCTCTCTTTTAAAGTTTTGAATATTTGAATCCACTTCTTATAGAGTTTCTGCTGAAAAGTCTGATAGTAGCCTGATGGATTTTCCTCTAAAGGTTATAGTTCTTTTTTCCCTGGCTGCCTTGAAAATTATCTGTTTGTCTTTAGTTTTTGACATAATTATTACCATTTGTCTTGGAGAAGAGCTGCTAGGGTCCACATATCTAGGGGACCTATTTTCTTCTTTAGTTTGGGGTTCCAGATCTTTCCATAGGTTTGGAAAGTTCTTGTCTACTCTTTGTTTGAGTATGTTCTTTGTAGAGTGCTCTGCTCCTTCTTCTAATCCTATTATCCTGATGTTGTTTTGTCTCATGGAGTCAGATAGGTCTTGCATAGTTCTTTCAATCCTTTTGGTTCTATATTCCCTATCTTCCTCTTTTTGAGATGTTTTCATGTTCTGATCTTCAATATCACTAATTCTTCCCTCCATCTGGTTGGCCCTGTTTCCTATGGCAGTTATTTAGTTTCTCACTTCTTTTATTGTCCTATTTATCTCTCAAATTTCCATCTCATTCTCCTTATGTTTAAATTTCTTTGTTTGATTGTTCCTTTTCTTCATGGATTTCCTTTCTTAAGTCATTCACCTCAGCTACGATGTTCTGCCAGTATGTTTTCATTTCTCTTAGAGCCTTTAGAATGGCTACTTTAAAATCTCTGTCACTTAGTTCAGAATTTTATAGGTTTATGAGATCCTTTTCTGGAGATTTTTCTTCTTCTTTCTGAGCAGCTTTAGATCTTAAGGTACTCGTCTTGTCTGCTGTGTGCTTCTTCTTTGGCTTTGTATTTGTATTCAGCAGAGCCTAGCAGCTCTTTCCTTCTCTGATTAGTATTTTTTGTGGTGTTTTACTGTAGGGCAGACACTAGGTGGCACTGGAGAGACAAGTTTTGTGAGAGAGGGGAGGCATTTATGCCTTGTCTCTGGTCTCCAGCCATGTTTGGAGGCAGGGCATGTCATCTGTGGTCTCTCCACCTCTTGGAGTTTGTTGGGGAGGCTATTGAAGAGGGGAGAGACCAGAAAAATGCACGCTGTGGCAGCTCCACCTCCTTCCCTTTCCTGGGGAAGCTAGAAGTGATAAAGGATGCAGGCTGAGGCCTCTCTTGCTGGCCGGGGTGAATGCTATCGAATCTGCCTCTCTTCCTGGGCGTGCTCCAGCAACTCGTCTCCACAGCAGCCACTTGGGGCCAAGTCTGCAAATGTGCACTGTGGGAAGGTGCCGGGTACGTGTGAGTCACAGGTCCAAAGCTGCCGGCCTGATGCCATGGGCCACGTGAAGGCATCTGGCAGGCCTCTGGCATGACTTGGAACCACGGCCCTGTGGAGGAGCTGTGTGCGCATGTGCTGTGGGCCGCAGGGGGTGATGGGAGCTTAGGTGCTGTCTCTGGGTCCCCACCTCAGTCTGTGGCTATTCAGAGTCCTCGCTCATCTCTCTTGCTACTCAACAGCTTCACAGGCTAGCCCCCAAGCTCTGTCCCCAACATGTTGATCTAAGGCCCAGCTCCCACACAGTCTCCCACCATTCTGCCACTTTGGCTTTCACTCTTGCCACCTCTTGGCCTCCTCCCTCCCATGCACTGTGCTGCTCCCGGATTTCTTTCCAGCTCCTTGTTCCTTCAGTTAGCAGCAATGGCATCCTGTCACGATCAGTTTCTGCTCCCCCATCTCCCTTTTACCCACCTGTTTCCAACCTTCAGGCATTTTCTTGCGATGTGTGGATTTCTCAGCTGACACCATGTCACTCAGGGTCTTCTTTCTTGGCTTCTGGATGGTTGTTCAATTGTGTTTTCTGGGAGAGGCTTTAGGGATCTCCTTCCTGGTTGCCATCTTGCCCTCCCCTCTTGTTCTATTTTTTGGGGGTGTCTTGGCTATTTAGGGTTTTTTAGTGGTTTCATACACATTTTGGAATTTTTCTGTTCTATTTCTGTGAAAAATGCCATCAGGATTTTGATCAGAATTGCATTGAATCTGAAGATTGTTTTAGGTAATATGGACATTGTAATAATGTTAGTTCTTCCAATCCATGAACACAGAATATTTTTCCATTTCTTTGTGTCTTCTTCAATTTCTTTCAACAATGTCTTGTAGTTTTCAGCACACGGGTCTTTCATCTCCTTTGTTAAGTTTATTCCTAGGTATTTAATTCTTTCTGTTTCAATTGTAAATGAGATTTTTTTCATTTCTTTTTCTGATATTTTGTTGTTAGTATGTAGAAGCATAATAGATATTTGTGTATTGATTTTGTATCCTTCAACATTACTGTACTTGTTTATTATTTCTAATAGTTATTTTGGTAGAATCTTTAGAGTTTCCTGTATATAAAATCACGTCATCCACAAATAGTGATAGGTTTACCTTTTCCCTTCCAAGTGGGATGCCTTTCTTTTCTTTTTCATGCTTAATTGCTCTGGCTATGACTGCCAGTATGTTAGCTAATTAAAAGTGGCTAGAGTGGACATTATGTCTTGTTCCTGATCTTAAAAGAAAAGCTTTAAGCTTCTCACTATTGAGTATCATGTTAAGTGATAGTTTGTTATTTATGACCTTTATTGTAATGAAGTACCTCCCTTTCATACCCACTTTATTGAGCATTTTTATCATAAATGGATGTTGTATCTTGCCAAATGATTTTTATGCATCTATTGAAATGATTGTGTGAGTTTTTAATCTGTCATTTTGTTAATGTATTGTATCACATTGATTGATTTGAAGATGTTGAACCATCCTTGCATCCCTAGAATAAATCCCACTTGATTAGAATATATAATCCTCTTAATGTGTTATTGCATTTTGGTTTACGAGTATTTTGTTGAGGATTTTTACATCTGTAATTTTCTTATTTTTGTGATGTCTTTCCCTAGTTTTGCTCTCAGGGTAATGTTGGCCTCATAACATGAGTTAGGAAGGATTCTCTAATCGTCAACTTTTTGGGAGCATTTGAGAACAACAAATAATAAATTATCATTGAATATTTGATAGAATTTACCAGTGGTCCTGTACTTTTGTTTTTGGGGGAAGTTTTTGATTCCTATTTCAATATCTTTATTAGTGATTGCTCTGTAAACCAAAATTAGTTGCAGACAGTAATAAAGAATAAAAAGCATTTATTTGAGCAAAAGGATCTGCAGCCTGGGAGACACTGATTCAATTAACAATCTAAATGTTTTTCCCCCAACACAAGGGGGTGGTGGCCTCTTACAGTAAAAGTGTCTGCCCAGTTTCTCAATTTGGTTCACTTTTATGTAAATGGAGTATCCAAATTGTGCAGTTCTGACTGCATGGGGCAGATTTCAGTTAGTTGGTAGAAAGATGAATCTGAGGTTTTCCTACAGTGATTGACTCAAACAGCGTAAACAACTGAGGCATAGTGCAGTAAGCCAAGAAATCAGTCTGATGTTCTTCCCAGTATACAGAGTACATGTGGAAACCCTGTAAGCGGCTGACCACTAAACTTTTACTATTTATTAAATTTGGGCTTTCAGCTGACCACAGGGAGTTCATGTCAGCAGATGAATTCTTTCTCTAGGTTTACATTAAATAAATCTTTCTTATCGGAGTCAAAAGCTTTATTCAGAATTTATAATTCTTCATGATTTTTGTGTAGGGAAGTTGTATGCTTCTAAGAATTTGCCCATTTCTTCTAGGTTTGGTGGCATATAGCCCTTAATGGTATTCTTGTGTAGTCCTTTGTATTTCTGTGGTTTCCATTGTAACTTCTCCTCTTACATTTCTGACTTTATTGGAATTGTCCCTTTTTTTCCTTAATGAATCTAGCTAAAAGTTTGTCAATTATGTTTATCCTTTCTATTGTATTTTTATTCTGTAGTTTATTTATTTCTGCTTTGATTTTTTTTATTTCCTTCCTTCTACTGACTTTGGGCTTTATTTGTTCTTCCTTTTCTAGTTCATTAAAGTGTAATGTTAGATTTTTAGTCTTTCTGGAGGTAAATTGTATTGCTATATTCTTTCCTCTGAGCACACCACTTTTGCTGCATCCCAAAGTTTTTGGTATGTTATATATTCATTTTTATTTGTCTCTATGTATTTTTGCTTTTTTCTTTTATTTCTTCATTGACTAAATGGTTGCTCAGTAACATGTTGCTTAATTTCCACAAGCTTATAATTTTTTAAGCTTTCTTCTTATACTTCATTTCTAGCTTCATAACATTGTGGTTAGAGAGGATGCTTGGTATGATTTCAATCTTATTAAATTTTGTGAGACTTGTTTTGTGTCCCAACATATGGTCTTTCCTTGAGAATGTACCATGTACACTTGAGAAGAATGTGTATTTTGTCATTTGGGGATGGAAATTTCTATGAATATTAATTAAGTCCATTTAATCTAATGTGTCATTTAAGGCCAATGTTTCCTCGTTGACTTTCATTCTGGATTAACTATCTATTAGTGTTGGTTGGGTATTAAATTCCCCTACTATTACTGTATTACTGTCAATTTTTCCCTTTAGGTCTTTTAATTTCAGTGCTCCTAGGTTGGGTACATATACGTTAAGACTTGTTATGTTTTCTTGATGGATTTCTCCTTTTTCATTATAAAATATCCATCTTCGTCTCTTGTTGCCATTTTGTTGTTGTTGTTGTTGTTGTTGTTATCTTGAAATCTATTTTGTCTGATTTAAGTATGGCTACTCCAGATTTTTTCCCCCCTTCTGAATATCATTTATTTGGGGTATCATCTTCCACCCTTTTACTTTGACCCTATGTTTGTCTTTGGAGCTGAGATAAATCCTCTGAAGGCAACATGTAGTTGGGTCCTGCTTTTTAATCCATCCAACTACTATATACCTTTTGATTAGTGAGTTCAATCTATTTACATTTAGGGTGATTATTTATATATGAGGACTTACTACAGCCATTTTTATCTTTTAATTTCTGGTTATTCTGTATTTCCAGTGTTTCTTTTCTCTTCTTTTTCTGTATTTTATTTTATTAGTTAGTTTTTTTTTATGATGTGTTCTTCCATTTCTTCTTTTTTGTTTTTCACTTCTGGAGTTTTCTTTTGTAGTTACCATGAGATTTTTATAAGATGTCTGATAGATAAAATAGTCCTTTTTCTTCTAATTAGTATCTTATCTTCATTTGCTGATACAAGTTCAGCCCCTTTTCTTCTCTCTTTTCATGTTTGTTGTCACAAATTATCCTTTTTTATGTTGTACATTAATTACCAAATTGCAGTAGCTATAGTTATTTAATGTCTTTTTCCTTTCGCCTTTATATTATACTTAAGTGTTTTTTACCATTTACTTCTGAAATAGAGTTGCATTTTCTTGCTTCTTTCAGTTTGTCACCTTACTCAGAGTTTTGTATACTTTTGTCTTTTGCTTTAGGTAGAAGAGTTCCTTTCAACATTTCTTATAATACAAGTCTTATGCTGGTAAATTACTCTAGCTTTTGTTTCTCTGGAAAAGTGTTATTTCTCTTTCATATCTAAAGAATAACTTTGCTATGCATATTATTACTGGTTGGCATTTTCTCTCTTTCAATATTTTACATTATCATTCCACTTTCTCCTAACCTGTAGGGTTTCTATTGAGAAATCTGATGATAATCTTATGGAGTTCACTTTGTAGTTTACTCTTTCTTTGCTCTGAATTCCTTGACAATTCTTTCCTTATTAACTTTAGATAGTTTTAATACAATGTGTCTTGGAGAAGGTCTTTTGGCTTTGACATAATTAGGTGTTCTGTTAGTTTCTTGCACTTGAGTGATCAGTTCCTCCCTTAGGTTTGGGAAGTTCTCATCAATTATTTCTTTCAATGGGCTCTCCATTCCTTTCTTCCTCTCTTCTTTTCATGGGATATCCATTATCCTCATGTTGCTCTTTTTAATGGAGTTCTTTCATTTTTAAAAAATTTTAGTTCTTTCTCTTCTTCCATCTGAATTATTTCTAGATGTCTGTCTTCTAGTTTGCTAATTCTCTCTTCCATGTGGTCTACTCTATTTCCAATGCTTTCTAATACATTCTTCATCTAATTTATTGAGTTCTTCAACTTCAGAATTTCTGTTTGGTTATTTTTTCATAGTTTCAATCTCTTTAGTAAAGTACTCATTTTGTTTATTAATTTTTATTCCTTAGTTCATTGAACAGCCTTTCTGAGTTTTCTTGTATATTGTTGCATTTCCTCATATTGCTATCTTGAATTCTTTCATTTAAACCACTACCTTCCATTACTTGGAGTTTGGTTTCTGGAGACTTGTCATTATCTTTCTGTGTTACTGTGTTACCTTGGTTCATTACTTAATGTATTGTTCCTCTGCCAGAGCATTTCAAATACAGTGTCCTTTTCTTGTTAAAGTACTTACTGTTTTGATCATAGCAATTCAGCAGGTCTTTCTTTTGTTTTCCAGTAGATGGTGGTATAACACAAATTTTGTTTTCTCTTACCTGCACTATTTGCACCTCTGGGTCCATGGTTGGGGGAGTGTTGTAGTTATTATGGAAATTGACTAAGGGTGCTGAGTGTCCCCACTGTGTCTGGGTTACCTCAGCCTCAGGGCACTGCTACCAATGTGGGGAGATGGGGTGGGTGGGGAAGAACTGGATTTGCAAGCCAGCAGCACTGTCTCCTTGTTACTAATGGCTGTAGGCATCACTGTGTTGTTAGAGGCATCTCCACTGTTTCTACCAGGTTCTGTCTTAGTAGAGGTTGCCAGTCCCTCAGGCACCAAGGCTGCTTCTCCTCCTGTTATCTTCCACTGGACTGTAGTATGGGGACCACACCCTGATCCTTACACCACTACCACATTGGCTGGGGTTGCAGCACCATCAAGCTGTTTCTGTGGATACTGTCATTGTCCTTCCCCCATCCCACTTCCCCTATGCATTCCAATATGACCACCTTCAGATGTACTGATACATATATCTCTCAGGCTTGTTTGTGTTTTGAGCAGAGGAAACTTTGTTAAATTATATTTGTCCAACTTATTGTAAATTTAAGGGGAGATACAAAGGGATCTCGTCACTCTGCCTTGATGCTGAGAGCAGAAAAGCCAAATATACATTTTTTATTTAGCTTTAATATTTCTCCATATTGGACATTCAGGTTGTTTTCAAATTATTGCAATATTGTAGAAAACATTTTTGTACATGTCTCCTAATACATGTCTGTGTTTTTCTCCAGGGAAGAAATGGAATTGGTGAGTCATAGGTTATTAACATTTTCAATTTTACTAAAACTATAAGATTATACCCTAAAGTAGCTGTACCAATTTAGACTCCCACACCATTGCTAAAATTAGATCTCATCTTCCAATTGTAACCTATATAAAATCGATCTACCCTACAACAGTCTCAGCATAGTGTCAATGTCCAAATAAATACTTGTATAAAATAAAAAAGTAAAAAAAAAATACATTTTATTTTTTCCTCTTAACAACACACAGAAAATTATGTTTTAAAATATAATTTTTACCCATTTACTTCCTAATATGATCACTCATTATGGCATAGCAGATACTTCAATTTCTTTCTGTCTCTCTCAAAATTACCTTAAACATTCATATCTAGCTTAAGTTAATATTTTTTTCTTTTAGTAATGTCAACCCTTTCCAATGTAAATCAAACAAATCCTGACTTGTTTCATTTCTGTCTTAACCATTATCCTGATCTTTGGAACAAAGTCCAGGAACAGAGTGTGCAAGGACAGAATTCTCTTTAGTGGATGTGTGAGGAGTAGAGGTTGTAAATACTTCTTGTAATTCTTTTTCCTATCATACATGCTTGTGCATAAGCAAGATTAGTTTTAAGTTTGAACTTTAAGCAGGAAGAATGTCTTCCCAAGAGAGGAGTTTTAAAATTCCTCTCTTATGTACACAGTACACAGAAGAATGTAGATACTGAAGAAAAGAAAACAGCTTCCAGGGAGAAAACAGATAAGAAGTGCTCAAAACAGCTGTGGCAAATTGTATTAATAAAGTCTTTTCTCCTTACAATCACTCTACTCCTTGTTTCTGTTTTAATAATTATGAGCCCCTCAAGCACGACTTTCAATATTCCTCCGGTGTATAAAGTTCAATATTGTCTAGTTTGTGAGAGAGGTGGACCAAGCATAGAAAACACAGGAGATATGGTATCTGCTCTTTGAGATGTTTTAGTTTAGTTTCATAGGGTCGTTGCTTCATAGAGTCGTTGTGTCATTGTGGTTAAGAGTACAGACTCTAAGGTCAAATTGCATGGGTGACGTGACTTTATCATCTATTTATGTGGCCTTGAATAAGTCATTCTAGCTCTCTGAATCTCAGTTTACTCATTTATGAAAGTAATAATAGCACTTCCTTTATAGATCTTTTATGAGAGCAACAGTTTTTCCTATTCTGGGTATATGTTATGTGAAGACAAAACAAAAATATATCTGTCTTTTCTCTCATCCTCACTCCTCCATCAGGGAAATACAGATAATACTTCACACCCACTAGGATGACTATAATAAAACTTTTTAAAATGGAAAATAACAAGTGTTAGCAAGACTGTGGTGAAACTGGAACCCTTGTACATTGCTGGTGAAAGTGTAAAACGCTGTAGTCACTGTGGAAAGCATTCTGATATTCCTCAAAATGTTAAACATAGTGTTGCCATATGACACAAAAATTTGCACTCCTAACTGTATATACAAAAGAAGTTAAAACAGGTTTTCAGCAAAAATTTGTACATCAAAGTTCATAAGATTCTTATTCACAGGAGCCAAATGTGGGGGAAAACCTAAATGTATATCAACAGACAAATGGATAAGCAAAATTTGGTGTATCCATGTAATGGCATATTATTCAGCTTTAAAAAGAAATATAATTTTGATACATGCTGCAATATGTATGAACCTTGAAAATATTATGTTATGTAAATAAGCTAGACACAAAAGGACAAATACTTCATGATTCCACTTATATTGTATATTTTATATATTTATATTGTATTAAGAAAGAAGTGTGTTTATATAGCCCAATTTTCTCTTCTCTTCTTGAGAGCTAGACTGTCCACAGGAAGCATGCAATGCAACAAGGCATGCAATTTAGTGTAGCCTGGTGACTTTAGCAGAAGATGGTACAGAAGAGAGAAGGAAGAGGAAAATAAGTTTAGGACTGCAGGCATCTTGCCACTGTGGGACTTTGGAGGTAAGCACATTTGTGAACCAGGTGGGGGTTTGGGAAAATTAAGTCTGAATCTTCATAAAGTATTATATAACTCAATGCAACTCTGAAACTCTGTGTGTGTGGGTGGGTGTATGTATGTATTCCATGGTAATTCTACATTAGAAATTTCAGCCTAATGGTAAAATAAGCAACAGTCTTGAAGAAACAAGAACAGCATTAACAGGTGACATCCTATCATAATATATGACCTTGTAGATATGCTACCTAAAAGATCTTCTGAGGTGTTTTGTGTGAAAGGCGCCAACCTGCCACAGTAATGGGCAAGAAGTGGTTAAGCAGCAACAAAAGGGCTCTTGCTTCTTGGGACAATTGGGGTGACATTTCCCTGCAACAATCCTACCATCTGTAACTCTGCAAAGTGTGGTGTTGATTTCACTTTGGATTCCAAAGAGAAAGAGGGACTTTTCCTGGCAAACACAGTTTAAAATGTTTCTCTCAGTGTCATGTTGTATAAAAAAACACTAATCCCTCAGAAATAATTAGCCACACACACACACACACACACACACACACACACACAAACACACACACAGACAGAAAAATGTACAACATGACACTAAAGTCAGAAAGAGCCACAGCCTCATGCAACCCTGGCTCACAGTGTGCAGAACATTAGTAGAGGGAAACAAAGCCTTCCACAGAAAACCTGCTACACCACTCTTAGCACTGGATTCCTTTGGCTTAATCTAGGGTCCCTCTACTTGCAGATTATTTTGTAGCAGGCTTTCAGGTGAAAATCTAGGTGAAGCCTAGATTTTCAGTCTCTCCCAATTCATTGGCTTGAGCCTCAGAGGCTTTCTGATCTGTGTCTGATTCAAATTGTGTTTTATAAAAACATGGAATCAAGGAGGAATAGGATGGTAAAGTACTGAGTGTAAAACCTCTTTACTAACATCCAATAATATCTGAACTCATGTCTAAGGAACATAGAAACACCTTCAGTTCTTATTCTCTTCTCATCACTCAAATATTCTTACGGAGAATGAAGATTCACTGTGACTCCAGTCTCAGAAACAGCTCTAGAGAAAACCATCTTTTTCTAAGCTGGAGAAAATCACCTTATCCTACATCAATTTTAATTACTTAACTTTTGTTTAAATCACAGGCAATTAGAATAGGTAAGCTATTTGGTGTTTTATAGAATGGTTTCCTTGAAGCAGAGGTGAAGGTATTTGACTTATTACTTAACTGTTTCTGTCACTAAGTGTACACTGGAGAACATGTAGTAATATTGTTACATTGCTACTGAGGAGTCCATAAGACTGGGAGCTGGTAAAAGGACTATCACGAAACATAGCTACTGAGAGTCACCGACAACCTTTTAGGGGTGTGGCCAAAAGCAACCCGCAGGAATAACAGACAAAAACTTCTGTTGATGGGAGTCACCTGTGAGCACAGCGGCTCAATGCTCAGGTTTGGGAGACCTTACTGTTGTTCTAAGACACCTGGCCTTGTTAAGAAAAAAAATCATTCTTGTCATCAAGAGAGGGTACTAATGTTTCAATAGACCTCTAAATGAGCAGATAAAACAATATGACCTTGATCAATTTTTTTTAACTTCATTGAGCATCCATTTCCCATCTGAACCTAAGAATGCTTACCTCATAGATTTGTTTTGAAACTTAATTAAGATAAAATCTGTAATTAACCTTGCATAATGCTTGCCATAGTAAGCACCAATGGTTATTAACATTATTATTTTCACTAATAAATTTAGTAGGGCTGAAGACTCTGAAACACTGGGTAGGAACTTGAGCCAACCATAGAAACCTTGAATTGTAACCTGGCCTTCAGATTCCTCATCAGGAGGGTGGGACCAGAAATAAGAGAGTTACACTTGGCACAAGTCCAAACTGCATGACTGCACAAACACTGTAACTGGTCTGTATTCAGACACATTTGAAAGATTTTTTCAGCATAAATTTCTAAATGTGCTGCTTGTTTTGTAATTTAATCTAGGGCAGCAGCAGCAGTGCTATCATTATTTACATTTCTGCCTTTCAGTTTTGGATCCAGGGTATTTTCAGCAGTATGAATTGACTCATAACAAAATTCTTCTCTTTTCATAAAAAAGTATTTCACGTTACCTTCTTTTATACCTGTAAGTAAGTAAATATTAATAATATTTTACATTTATTTGTTTCTGGGACATTTGGTCAAAAATAATATATATAAATAAAATGATTTAGATACTATAAGTAGTTTGACATTAAATTCTTCCTATTGCTTTAATTTTAAGAAATGATATCAGTAGAGGAGAACCTCAGCAACATATTCACTTTGTAGTATTGTTATTACATTTTTTATTTTAACTGACAAAGGACAATGCAAAGATCTTATAAGCAATTGCAAAATCTTCTCGCACTCAATTAGCTTTTGTATTCTCCAGTATTTCATATCTCTAAAAGTAGCTTGGTTATAAATCCTCAATTTATAACTGTAAAGGGGGGGACAAACTTTTTATTTATGTATTTGCCAAGTCTTAAGATGTTTCTAATAGTGACTAGTTACTTTTCACTCTTTGCTTTACCCTGGTGTGTTTGGACTCTTACATTCTCTAACATTAATAAGTAACTGCATATGTGCATGAGTCTTTCTTCAATAGGGTGCCCTCGAATTCTGGAAGGACTAACCAGGTTGAACTGCAATGGATTGCTGCAAGACCCCAATAAATGAATTCCCACAGACTCTTCAACTAGTCTAGACTAGAAGCATGAGAGTAAATAGTTTCTGAAGGATGAATGATTTATAATAATAGTCAGGATTGTTCTATGTCAGAAGGCTACTGAAAGTGTTCAGTCTACACACAAGGTTTCCAGGTACTATATTTCTGTCCTCCTGCCTACATTTCCATTTAGTCCTCTTTTTTAAATCCTCATTGTTTCTTCTTGACTCGAAACTGTGGACCTGGGACCCTATATATCTTCAAGTAAACTTTCAGCCCTAAATTGCTATCAGTATTACATCCTTTCTGAAGCATAACAGAATATTTTCTCTAAATTAAAGGGGAATCACGGGGCCTCATACTTAATGGCTCCCTATTTAAAGTTAATTTTCCTTCCTTAGATGCCTAAATTACCCCAGCTCATAATTACAAAATCTTCCTTTGGAAAGGGCCCTAGAACTTAATCTAATTTTCAACTCATTGGAGGATTCATTATTACAGAATCAATGATAGTTCATAAATCAGTCTCTGATTGAGTACTTATCTGATAAGAAGGACTACTACATTCGTTGTTAGAATTTCTTAAAATGAGCTAAGACCAACCTCCCTAAAATTTTCTTTGAACAAAAGTTCACAATACCATACAAGAAAAACATTCTCTATATTCATTAAAAATGTTTTTCTATCAAATTATCTCTAAAAGGATCAAATGTAGCATATTTTCACAGGAAGTATTCTTAGTGGTTTTATCTCTGTTAATCCATGGTCCAAAATATTGTCCACTCTTTCAAGCTACCAGCCCTGACGCAGCATCTCAAACATCAGTGCCAAAACCAGAAATGCATTCTCTTATTACATTAATAATAATTTTACAGTATGGTGGCAGGAAATGCACTTTCAGTTCACTGGCTATAACTATTGTACTATGCGGAAACGACTGCTTGGAAGGCAGCCAGGTCCTTTGGCTTACAGGCCAACCCTGAGGAAGACAAAGGTAATACAAGAAGGGAAACTATGCCACCTGACCAAAAACATTATTGAGAGACTTTAAAGCAGGACTTCTCAACTCTCTGTACTGAAGGAATATTTAAAATATTTTTTAATCTGCTATAGACTATTGTAAAATAGGAAATCATGATCTTGGATGTAACACCAATATCAAAATGCTCTAAAAATGTCTAAATTTTTACCATCTATATATTTGGTCACACTTTTCATACTTGTGTGATTGTATATTTATCATACTTATTTCATCAGAGATTGGTAACAAATAGTCTTAGGACTGGTATTAGTCTGTGGAACACATGCTGCTGAATAAGAAAGGATGAGAATTATATTTGGCAATCTAGTCCTTTGAGTATAGTTCCAGTGACATGCCAGTTTAAGCATCCTTGCTGCTAGTAAGCATCAGATATGTGTATATGTTAAATACAAAGTGGTGGCCATGCTTAAGGAGATAGTAATCACCTTGGTATGCAAAGCACATCAATGAAACCAATTGCAATTTATAAATAATGTTTAAAGTAGTTTAATGAAGAAATCTTGACTATCATATGCATCTGGGTAAAATAAATTTGTCACATATTTGCAGGTTGTATCAAATATTTTTTCATGGTTAAGTAATTACCAGAAATAGAGTTTAGGCAATGGCACAGCCACATAAGTGAAAAAGAGACCACCAAGAAAGTAATTTTGGTAGTGAAACCCTGAAATAAACCTAAGTCACAGGTAGCAAGGAGGAAATGGGAATGGGTCATAGAGTGACCAATGGTAGATTTAATTAAAAGACTGAAGAATAGTTATATAACCCCCCCACCACCCCAATCACTGGTGTTTGCTCCAGGATAAAGGTTTTAAATTAAGAATTCTGACATTGAAGACTATCAGATTGGGCATTAGGAAATGTCTAGATGCTACATGAACTCAGAAGACTGATTAGAAGCACACCATCCACCATAAAGTTGGAACTTCCTGTTTTCTTCTTGCTCCCATGGTTAATGAACTGGAGATATAGCAATCAGATTCTGCATTAACTGCCAAAAGAACAAGAATTTTCACATCTACACAGGATATGAATTCCAGTCACAAACACTTTTTAATCCAGGTCTTCATGTGTAAATATAAACAGACAACCAAGAATTACCAAATATTTAGTGAAAAGTGAAAACTTTAAAGAGACTCACCAAACTCAACCAACACAGTAACTAAATTTTAGGAAATAGTAAATGGAGAAAACAGAAAAAAAACTATAAATATGGATAAATAGTATTTAGAGAAAGATGCATCACACTCATGTAATACATCATTAATACCTCACATTCATAAAATAAAAATAAGCTCCTATTCAAAAAAGGAAATCAGTGTTCTTATTTGTAAAAATATAATCCACGCAGGCTAATGTAAACATAAGCAAATGTTTATTGAGTGGCTATTATGTGCCAGCTACTCTCTTAGACAGCAGAGGATACAGCAGCAAGTGAAACAGACAAAGTCTCTGTCCTTAAGGAGTTTATATTTCAGCAGGAGGTTAGAGACAACAGGTATATGTGATTCAGGTAGTGATATCAAGCAGAGTAAAGGAGACAGCAAATGACGAGGATGTGTCTATGTGTGTGCACACACATGTGTGCTATTGTAGATGGTATGGTCAGAGAAGGTCTCTCTGATAAGGCAATAATTGAGCTAGGAGTGAAATAAAGTGATGAGGTGAGTTAAGAGGATAGAGGGAAAAAGTTACAAGTCAAACAAAAGAAGTGTTTCAAGAAAGATAGAGTAATTGACTATGTAAATAATACTGATAGGTCAAGTAAGATGAAAACTGATAATTAACTTTTGAAATTAGCAATATAGAAGTCATTGATAAGCTTAACAAGGGTGGCTTATTAAACAGGGTCATCAGTTTAGAGTGAACACAGAATATATACTAAATATTGGAGGACTAAGGAGAGAATAGATGGTATAAAAGTCATCTGGTGACTAGAGAATGGGTTTGAAAATGTCATAGCATTGTCAGGAAGCATTAAAGACCTTCTGAGATTAATGACCATAAATTTGAAGACTAAAATTAAATGGATCAAACAGTTAACATGGAAACAGAATAAGTGGAGAGTTGAATTTAAGCAGGTTTGAGGGGTTTTTTTTTTGTTTTTTTTGTTTTTGTTTTTGTTTTGTTTTGTTTGCTTTTTTGTTTTTCTTTGTAGGTGAGTATGATCAATGGAAAGGCAAAGGAGTTAATGCTGTATGTCTGGGAGTGATTATAATGACGGACTATGAAATTTAAAGTCAAGTAAGAAGGAAAGTAGCAGTAAAAAGTAGCAGAGTCAATGGATCATAGGTCCCAGTAAGATCAAGAAAATGTTGGGATTCTGGCATTAAACAGTGAGCAGAAAAGATAGGAAGAAATGATTTGAGAAGGGGATACTGAAATTGAGGTTATATACATAATGCAGTTATTTATTAGGCAAAGACTGGAGAACCAATCTTGAGGTTCAATTTTCAGAAACAATCACCTAGGACCAATGCCACAGAACTTGCCTGATAAGAAAAACTGTTGCTCCTACATTAGATGCCAAGAAATTGACTATACTGCAACAGTTACTGCTGCCAGCACTGATGCCACTACTTTATTAAGAACTTGACCTTGCAATCTCTGCTATCATTCAAAGCCAAGTTCTTTCACTACTACCTATTCCAGCAAAATGAAAACCACGCAGTCTCACTTTATGCATGTCTTCAATTCCAAATCAAAGTGTCATGTCAGGGCATCTGATTGGTAGACTTAATCATATTCCTACATCTTAGTTTCAGTACAGATTAGAAATTTGAGTTTTGACTTCTACATTTGAGAGGTAAACAGTATAATGTAATAATTTCCCAAATATAGAAAGGGTATTCATGATATGTTGGTCAAATATGACAAATGTCTGCTATAGAGATTTTAGAAATTAAAACATAATTGCAAAAACTTTACCCATTATTAATGGAGTAACTAGCAGTATGCTAAAACTAGAATCACTTAATTGAAGACTGAATACAGAGATTCTCCCAGGACGCAATACAAAAACAAAAGAAAAGAAAAGAAAAATTAAGAGGCATACCAACCTTTATGAGTAATCCAGTATCTGTTTAATAAGAGTGCCAGAAAGGAAAGGAAGGGAAGAGAAGGGAGACACAAAGACAGACAGGAAAAAAAAAAGAAAAGAAAAGAAAAAATGAATGTGAGGAAGGGAAGGAGAGAAAGGAATCAAAGAAATATTAAACTAAAATTTCCTTAAATTGAAGAGTGACTTAAGTGTCAAACAAGAATAATGGAAAGAATGACACATGCCTAGGTTAGATCTTAGTAAAAAAATTAAGCTTTGAAGTAAAAAAAAAAATCTTCTTCAAGGCACCCTTGTGTAACACATAAGCAACACATCCCTATGGGGTATCTCTGCTGGATCACTCCTCATCCCAAGACCAAAATAGGGAGTTCCCTGATGGTGTAGTGGCTTAAGGCTTCGGCGCTGGCGCTGTCAGCGCTGCGGCCTGGGTTCGATTCCCAGTCAGGGAGCTACCCACATACCAAAAAGCAAAAAAAAAAAAAAAAAAAAAGACCAAAATAAACTCAAATACATCAAATATTTATTTTTAAAAAGAAATTATCATAATATAAAATGTACTAGAAGAAAACTGGCATAGATATGGCACAAAACCTAGATGTCAATCCTATAATGAAAAAGATTGATCAATTTGACCACATAAAAATTTAAAACATTTGCAAAGCATAAAGTATTACCAATAAAATTAAAAGGTCAATGGTAAAGTGATAAGAAAAATTAAGGTTTTTTCCAGAGGTCTAATTGCCTTAATGTTTATATATTAATATTTGGTATTTAAATATATACCTTAAGTTCTTAAGTCCATAATGAAACACAATATAAAAATGGACAAAGAACATGAAAATACACTTCTCAAAATGACACATATAAATAGTCAATATTTCTATAAAAATGTTTAATCACACTCATACTTTAAAAAACCCAATATAGGCATTCCCTGGTGGTGTAGTAGCTAGGTTTCAGTGCTCTCAACGCCAGGGCTTGGGTTCAATTCCCAGCCAGGGAACCACAAAAAACAAAACAAAAAAATCCTCAATATATAATTTTCTACTTTTCGGATGGAAAAAGGTCAAGACATTTAATAGTATACAAGTACTTAGGAAGAGTGTGAGAAAAATGAACATTCTTCTAAAATCTTGGTGGCAGTATAAATTGGTGCAATTTTTTTTAAGAACCATTTGATAATATTAAGCAAAATTAAAATACATATCCAGCATTTTCATTTTAGAAATTTATCCTACAGATATACTAGCACAAATATCCAAAAATATATGTAAAAATATTTATCATAGCATTGTTTGTAATACTAAAAAACTGAGAACATTCTAAATGTCCATCAGTCAGATTTAGGCACTGTGGCCAAGTGAAGAAACACACATGACAGGAGTCTATTTTCATGAGGACTAAAGAGCCTTTCAAATGTAATCTTAAGGGGGAAAAAAGCTTCATTGACTCATGGATACAGACAATAGTTTAGTGGTTACCAGAGGCTAAGGACAGGGTGGGGGTGAAGTGTAGGGGGGGTGGGGTTGTCAAATATATGGTAACCAAAGGAGAACTGACACTGGGTAGTGAGCATACAATGCAACATATAGATGATGTATTGTACACTTGAAATCTATATAATTTTGCTAACTGATGTCACCTCAACACATTTAATAAATCAAATTTAAAAATATAAATAAATAATTTAAAAAGCTTTATTGAGATATAATTCACACAAAATAAAATTCACCCAGTTAAAGTGAACAATTCAGTCATTTTTAGTCTATTCACAGTGGTGCAAGCATCACAACCATCTAATCCAATAACATTTTTATCAACACAAAAAGGAATCACATACTCATTAGCAGTCACTCCCCATTTCTCCTTCACCCCAGCTCCTGAATTCACTAATCTACTTTCTGTTGTTATGGATTTTTCTATTTGAGACAGTATGTGGCTTTTTGTGTCTGGGTTCTTTCACTTATTATGATGTTTTCAAGATTCATCCATGTTGTAGCATGACTCAGTACTTTATTCATTTTCATGGCTGTTTCATTCTATTGCTAGACAACATTTTATTTATCCAGTCATCAGGATGGTGAACATTTGGTTTGTTTCTAACTTTTAGCTATTCTGAATAATGCTGCTCATATTTGTGTACAAGTTTTTGTGTAGACATATTTCCAATTATTTTTGATTTATACAAGTGTTTTGGAATGAAATTGCCAAATTGTATGATAACTTCATGTTTAACATTATGAAGAACTTTCAAACTGTTTTCCAAAGTGTCTGCATCATTTTACAATCTCACCAGCAGTATATGAGACTTCTATAGTTTCTCCATATTCTTGTCAACACTTGTCAATATGTGTTATTTTGATTTTAGCAATCCTAGTGGGTATGAAGTGGTATCTATTAATAATTGTGTTTTGCTTTGCATTTTCCTAATAACTAATTTTTTTTGAAAAATTTTTTCATGCACACATTGGCTATTTGTATGTTTTCTTTGGGGAAATGTCTATTCAATTCCTTTGCCCACTTTTCAATTTGGTTATTTATTTTTGTTGTTGTTGAGTTGAAAGATTTCTCTATTCTTGATACAAGTTCCTTATCAGATACATGATTTGTGAACATTTTCTTCCATTCTATGGGTTGTATTTTCACTTTCTTGATGATATATTTGACAGCAAAAAAGGTTTTGATTTGGAAGTATAACTTATCTTTTATTAAATTTTGTCATGTGCTTTTGTTATTGTATCTAAGAAGGCTTTGCCTAATCCAAGGTTCCAAAGAGTTACTGCTATCCTTTCTTCCAAGAATTGCGTAGTTTTAGCTCATACATTAGTTATATGATCCATTTTGAGTTAATTTTTGTATATGGTTTGAAGTAGAGGTCCAACTTCATTATTTTGCATGTAGCTATCCAGTTGTCACAGTATCACTTGCTTGAAAGACTATTCTTTCCCTCATTAAATTGTTCTGACATCCTCTAATCCATGAATATGAATGTTGTTCTTTTTATTTAGGTCTTCTTTATTTTTTTCAACATTTCATACTTTGCATTCTCCAAGTATTATACTTCTTCTGTTAAATTTAATCCTAAGTGTTTTATCTTTTATGATGCAATTGCAAATGAAATAGTTTTCTTTTTTTGAAAGTTTTCTTAACTTCATTTTCAGATAGTAGATACTAGCTAGTGTATATAAATACAATTGTTTTTGTATATTGATCTTATATTTTGCCATCTAGCTGAACCTGTGTGTATGTGTGTCTGTGTGTGTGTGTTAGATAGAAAAGTTGCTGAGGATGTTTGCTACAAATAAATAATAATCAGTTGTTGGGTCATAATAGTAAAATAAAACATGTCATTTGTATTGTTGAGTAGTAATACATTGTACAGGTATAACCAGTCCACCATGCAATGGGTGCATAATTTTCAACATACCTGAAGAAATTGTTTGGGTGCTGATGAACTCACATAGTCTAACTGGAGAAGAAAGCGGTTATCAGTCAGTCATTCTAGTGGGTATGAAGTAGTATCTCATTACAGTTTTGACTTGCATTTACTTAGTGGCTAATAATGTTGAACATATTTTCATGAGCTTATTGGCCATCTTTTTGGAACCACTGAATTGTACACTTTGAAAAGAAAGCTTATCAGTTTCTAAAACTCAGAATTATAATTTAAAACATGCAATAAAAAGTAAAACCCCTTCTGATATTTTTTCATACTTTACTCCAGTTTCTCTGAATTCATTCACAATTTGCTTTGGTTAATAAGAGTACAATCTTCTCAGCTTAAAGCTATTTTAGATGCCTTTACCCTTCCCATTCTTCCTTCCTCTATAAATGCTCCTTGTTTATCCAGTAGGCATACAACAGACATTAATCCTGCTCTAGAGAAATAGTATAGAATGGGAGTTAGGGATGTGAGGTCTGGAGCCAGACTGCCTAAGATCAAATTCCATTTATGGTATAGATTCACAGTTTGACTTAAGGTAACTTACCTTTACCTCTCTTGGCTCCAACTGCCCCATCCTAAAATTGGGGTGATTTTAGTGCTTACTTGGAGGATGATTTTTATTAGGATTATAGGTATAAAGTACTTAGAACAATACAGTGTTAATGTTCAATAAATGCTAGTATGTCATTCGCATTACATGTCAGTCAGTCAGCATATAAGGAGACAGACATAGCTACCCCCAGCCTGGGAAGATTTAAAAATAAACAAACAAAATATTTTATTTTAGTCTTAAGGCATGTACATTCTCTTGACCTATTGAGGAAGGGGTTTCCTAAGAGATTCTTTTTTTAAAAAAATTTGAAGACATCACGAGAAAAGTGCCCAGAGGATACAGTGAAGGACAACAAGAAAACAGAGGAGAGAAATAGGAAAGAGAAGAAAGTTGAAGTCAGAATAAACCAAGGGAAAGTAGGTGGTTGCAGAGAGGGAGTATAACAATAAGTTTCATAAAGGTAGTGAAGAAGGGGAAGAAAGGTGGGAGGGAAGGAGACTGACTTTGTAATACAGAGCTAAGAGCTTTATTGAAATTTAACAGAAAAGAAACCCTTGTTTGAAAGGAAGAGACTGGCTATATTTAGTACTGGGTAGGATGTCAGTTCTGAAAATAAACTGCTCCCAGAACCGAATGTAATCTTCAGTGCTGTTGTTACCTGTAGCAGGCTGTCCTCTCTTACAGAGGAGTGCAGAGCATGGGCACATCAGCTACCTCAAAGCTCCTGACATTCCCAAGGACTTGCCCCTCTTTGTGTCTTTACCTCATTGCTAAGTTTTAAAACTTCCCATTAATGTGGAGAAAAAGTTACATAGCTGAAGAAAGTGAAGTGTATGCTGATACACGAGTATTTGTGAAGCAGGGAAGTGTCCTGCTAAATAAATACCAGAACTAAACACTGTGAGGCCAGATGCTTAATACAATATACCACCTCCATGAATTTGGACACAGGGGCCCAGAAGAAAGTGTGGCAGGCTGTATAAAAAGACATACTTGAATCATACTATAAGAGGTTAAGTCCTGTGGAGATGGCATGCCTGTGCAACTTAGGGAGCTCACATAGGGTATGCAGACAGACCAAAGTTAGATTATGTTAAGAAAAGCTGGAGATTTAAGGTACATTTAGATACACACACACTTTGTGTTGGGAAAATATAGGTGATAACCTTTCACCGAAATGAAGAAAAAAGAAAAAGAACCACAAGAAAAACAAAACAGGTATTTTGATGGAAGAAAATTTAACCAGAGTTCCAGAAATCTAACTTCCAATTTTATCTTTTCACCACTTCCACTGTTACTCCTCTCTCATCTAAATTGTTGCCAAACCTCCTAATTGTTCTTCCTGCTTCCACCCTAATACCCTTTCCCAAATATATATTCCACAGAACAACCAGAATGATTTTTTAAATTACAAATCATATTGTATCAGTCCTTTGGACAAAAATTTACAATATCTTCTCAAAATCCAAACTCTTTAAAATGGTCTGCAAGACTCCACAGTCCTCTGCTACCCCTTTGGTTTCACTTGTTGCCAGTATCCCCTCACTGCTTTCAGTCTAGGCATGCTGATCTCCTTGCTCTTCCTAGAATATGCCAAGCACATTCGGGGATTTGCATATACTGTTCCCTCCATATGGGAGTTGCTGTCTCCATATTGCCCAATGACTTGGTATCTCACTTTATTCAAGACTTAGCTCGAATGTCTCCTAATGAGAGAGACTTTCCATAACCACCATACATAAAATAACAATCTCCTTTACCTAACATCACTTTTGATGGTTAAATGAAGATGAAGGGTGGAAATGTCTGATTGGTTATTGGATATTTGGATCTAGAGTTCAGTTAGGAGGTGTGAAACAGAGATGTATATTTGGGAGTTTCCATTACTCCAGGCAAGGAAAATAGTCTTTGTAGGTAAGATAAAGCATGGTACATTCATGGATCATGTGGAACTTTTTGAAAATGCAGATTCTCTGGTTCTCACCCAATATCTCCTGAATAAGAATCTCTGGAAGTAAGGCTTAGAAATATGTAAATTGATAAAGTTCAACATATGACACAGATGTGCAGCCCTGGTTGAGAACCACTGCTTGAAAGAAACATGCTCCTCCACCAAATTTACTAGTAATCTCCAAATGTCCAAACAATATATACTTTATATACCTTACATATTTCATTTGACCACTCTGTTGGAATTAATAGTTCATCATTTAACTTCGAATATTATACCTCCTTGGCTACTAGGCACCACACATGCAGGACTCTCTTGACTCCTTTCTGATCACCCCATCTCAGTCTATTCTATGGACATCTTTCTTGCCAATCCCTTAAATGTCTGTGTTTTTCAGGATTTTGCCCTCAACCTTTCTGTCACTCTCACATTCTACACAATCTCTCTGTCTAGGCTTATCCATTCACATGACTTAAATCTGTGCACTACTGGTGCCTGTATTTCTATTTTTGATCCACATCTTCTTTTAAGCTCAAAAGCCATGTATAATATTGCCTAAATTACCATTTAGATATTGCATGGCCACCTCCAATATACTCAAAGCTTATTTTTTTAATGTTCCCTCCAAATCTCAGCAAATGACACAATTAACACCCCACACCTAATAAGTCACTAATTCTTATGTATTCTACTTTCTACCAATCATCCACTTTTCTTCATCCACACTGTCCCTATCTTGATTCAGGCCACAATTACTTCTCATCTAAAATAGTGATTGTATTGAAGTTTATTTATTTACATGTATACTTATTCTACGAGAAAATAAGACCACTCATTTATTCATTCAACCAGTATGTATTGAGGGCCCACTATAGTAGACTTATCAGTTAAGCGGCACCTACACGGATTGGTTGATGCCAGATAAATGAAAGTAGACTCTCTGTTAACCAGAACTGAAGCAACCAGCACTCTTTTTTGCCAGTTGCTTGAGATTTTGTCGGTTGTTTGAGTTCCAGTTAACAGGGAGTCTACTGTATGAGTATGGAATATTGTATCACATTCATGTCTGTGTCTTTCACATCAAGTATATTGCCTGATATTAAGCAGGTACACAGTAGATATTTGTTTTTATTGAATTACGAGGGCAGGCTGATAAATTTTGCCTCCACTGTTTTGTTTTGTTTTGTTTTGTTTTGTTTTGTTTTGTTTTGTTTTGTTACATTAGACATATCTGAATATAACCAGTTCTGTGTAGTCACATGGTATTTCCTCTCCATCGTTCTTGACCTTGCACACACAGATTCTTACATTTTTCACCCAGTGCACATGAAAATGGGACCATATTCAGATGTTCTATTCAAATAGCATGCTGTTACTGAAGTCTTAACAATGGGAAAAGTTCCTCCAACTTTTTGGAAATTTTTAAAAAAGAAGGTGAGAATTTCTTTCTAAAGATCATTTCAGGTGATGAAACTTGAGTTCATTATTATGACCCTGAAAACAAAAGGCAGTCTATGGACTACCGCCACAAGGAATCACCTCAGCTGGAAAAATTCAAAACTCGGATCTTGGCTGTGAAGGTGGATATAAAATGTAACCATCTGTATGTACAAGGTCAAGAATGATGGAAGGGGGCTGCCATGTGGCTACACAGAATTGGTTATATCCAGATATGTCTAATGTAACAAAGAATATAACAGTGGAGGCAAAATGTATCCGCCTTCCCTTGTACATTGAAACTTAAATTACAGATGGGAAAAGTAAGGCCTAGAATAAATGACCTGCCAAACCTACACAGCAGGTTAGGATACTGGGATTTATATTTCCCTACTGTCAGTTCAGCTTTCTTTCCACAGGACCACATTATCTCTCACTCTTACCTCACTACACTATCCCAGGTTATTTTTTTCTTTTTGACTTTTCTATACCATTCTCTCATTATTGGTGATATTGCTCCTATACTTGTTTGCCAGCTTCTGTTGAATAGAGAATAATTGTCACCATCCCTATAGGCTTCTTGGTTAAGAATTTATATTTCCTTGGCATTGCTTACTTCTTCTGGCATCATCACTGCTGAATCAGAATGACCATAGATCAGCTTTTCATCTGGCATTTCTAAAGAACTCTTCTTGATCTCAATAGTGTATGGATAGAGCTAGTCTCATATAGGAATCTACAGGCTCTCAAATGGATTTGGATTGTATTCTGGGAAAAGAGAATAAAGAAATATTTTCAGCATTTGTACCAAATAAGTGTTTTGTGGAGACAAAATAATAGAGAATGTGTTATAGTTATATGCTGAGAGTATTTGATATTTGATTCATTTTATGGATGAAGATTCTGATAATGATTATTTTAGACACTGTATTGGACTGTCATACAAAATGGGTTTTTCGTGTATAATCTATTTCCACTTGCTACAATTTAGGGAAACCTAAATAAGCTTAATACATTCTAGCAATATAAATAAAGCATATGGGTGGTGCCTTCTAGAGAAAATTTCTGCTCCTAACTTGTTCAGGCTATGTGTGTGGGGGACCCTCTTAGAATGGTTTATAAAACATGTTGTTTTCAAATCTGTGATTTAGGCCACAATTACTTCTCATCTGATCTAATGATTGTATTGCAATTTATGTATTTGTTCATTCTTTTATCTCCACTTGCAATGATTTTTATTCATTATTTTATTTATCAAATATTTTCTAAGCATCTACTCTGTGCTAGGCATTATACTGAGTTTGAGAGATTCAGTGATGGTTCCTTTTGCAGTTCCTCCCATCATCCTTTCTGTTACCTCTTGACTTTTGTACATACTATTCCCTCTGGCTGTAATGTCCTTCTCATCCTTTAAATTTATATTTCAATATCACCTTTTCTAGGAAGCATCCCATCACCCCTTCAATACTGGATTAGGTGTATTTCTTCTCTGCTCCCTTCCATAGCATGTTATTAATATATTTGTCTATTTGTTATCTTCCCTACTAAATTATGAGCCTCTTGAGAGCAGGAACTCATTTATAAATTATGTATTAATTAATAATACATAATTATTATACAATTTACCCATGAACAATGCACAGTTTTGGGACACCAACCCTCTGTGCAGTCGAAAATCCACATATAACTTATAACTTCCCAAAATCTTAAGTTATCCCTCAGTATCCACAGGGGCTTGGTTCCAGGAACCACTGCACATACCAAAATCCAGGGAAGCTCAGGTTCCCTATATAAAATAGCATAGAACAATGCACACGGTTAGCCCTCCACATCTACAGATGCCCAACCATAGATCAAAAACAGTACAGGTGTTTATTGAAACATTCAACCTGTCTTATGTTAAAAGGAGAGAAGTGGAAGAGAATAACTTGATGGACAGGCAGAGTAACTTAGATTTAATGCTCTAGAAATTAGAAAGAAGTTTTTGAACAAAGGAATAAAGTGTGAAAATAAGCCATATTTAAGGAAGATATATTTGGCATATATCTGTTCAAATTTAAAGTGGTACATTAGAAAACAAAAGGATTTCAAATTGAAATTATCTCTTGCCTCTCCTATGGGCCACATTAGGGTGAGACAAATTCCTTAACCTTCATATCTACTGTTCATTGTCACTTACTATATTCCAGACACGATATACATTTTAAATGCAAGACCTTATTCAATCTACCGGTACCTATGATGTAGTTACCTTCATTTTAAAGATGAAGAAACAAGCTCAGAGAGATGAACTGAGTTGCGCAGATACCTCTAGGCTGACCAGACATGCCATTTAAATGAGATAGAAAACAATGATATTGTCCTATTTCAAACAGTACATATGGTCAGCCTAGTCTCACTGGGCTACATTCAAGGTGTCAGTACGCTGACCATACATACCATTTGAAACAGGATGGTACCGTTTTTTTTTTCTGTACCGTTTAAAACTATATGTCTGGACAGCCTAGATAGCTCATACAATGAGAAGTAAAAATTTTAACCTGATCTGTTTGACCTGAATGTAGTAAGTATAGTGCTTGGCGCATACTTGATGTGAAATAAATACCTGTTGTATAAATGGGTGAATGAATATATCAGTAAATATATCCTCTTCTGTGGATGAATTTACATATTAACTTCAATGATTTCCATGATCTTGATAAGTGCAAGTCAATGCTAAGGGTAATGAACAGCTTTGAGCCACAAAAGAGAATTTACATAGGAAAATCTTTTGAGTCTGGAAATTCCAATTGGGAAGAGATCTAAATTTGTTCAGGAATTTTATATATACTAGGGCTGTCCAGGAAAAATCCAGCAATAAATGCCTCTATTTTTCATATTACATGGCTAGAAACTTTCTGGACAGCCATCGTATACACACACACACACACACACACACACACACAGATAAAATACATAAATACACACACATACATTCACATCAACACAACAGTATGGAACACCTTTGAAATACATACACATATGCATGCAGACCCAAACAAGCATAATTGTTTTTAATCTTATGTTTTCTTAACCCTCCTCAGAGTGTAACTAGAATGTCAGAACTAGAAGATATCTTAGCAATTACCTAATCACATCCTCTCATGTAAACGTAGAAATTGAGGCACTAGGGGAAAAGTAAATTGCAAAGGTCACACAAGGAGTTAGGGTAAGATTAAGAATCTGAGTTTCCTGACTCACAGGTTTGTTTTACTCTGAACTGTCACCATTTACCATCTCAATTTTATCGATGGGGTAACCAAAGCATCCTAAGAATGTTGATGGTCAAGCTCCTGCTACTTGTTTATTGAAGCAGGACTTGAAATTGTATCTTTTTTATTTTAAATATGAGGCTTGTTTTCATCCAAGTGCTTTTTGTCTGGATGCCCAGAAGGAAGACCCTTTCTTATTGAATTAAATAGTGGATTGAGGATAATTTACAGGAAGCTTTGTCCTTTGCTTTAATAGAAAATGTCCAAAACTGCTTCATTTTCAGAAGCCAGGCAGTCCCAAGGAGGCTCCCAGGAAGCAAGGATTCTCTCTGTCTGTCTACCGTAATGAATCTACAACACCTAGCACAAAGGAAGGCACTCAAAAATATGTGTTGAATACATGACATATTAAAGACAGAAAGGGAATGTAGGTCAGTTAATGGTTTCCCAATGGATGATGGATGCATAGTCATTACTAGTGCTGAAAAAGTGAGAATAAATGTAGAAAAGAAGTGGGAGAAACCCTTAAACAAAGGAAAAGCCCTGTTTCCTTCTGATTGAAGCTGCAATCACTCAGCAAGGGCTGAGTGGCTTGGTAGGACTGTGATTGGCAGAGATATTTAAATGAGGCCTCCTTAAAATTGTTACTCTCCACCCCACCCCCATTCCCCTTTAAATTCTGTTTCAGTCATTACCCAGGGACCGGATACAGAGATTCCTATGGGAGTTCTAATGGGTCGATTCAATTTCAACTGGATGACGCCACTTAGCCAAGCATTAAGAGCTACAGCTCCGGGAAAACAAACGACAGGGAGAGAGAGAGGGAGAGAAAGAAATTATAACAAGGAGCAATAGATCCCTTCCCTCTCATCCTCTCCTATAACCCATTCACAAGACCTCCAGAAATCATCTACATTCACAAAATAGCCAGCTAGCTGAGCTGAACAGACTGCAACCTCCCCCTTCCCCCTCTCTCTGCAGATTATATACCAACACACTCTGAGCTATGTAAATAATCACACACTATCGGCATCTATTGCTCTGTTGAGATACCCTGTGTCTACAACTGCAGTTTCTGCTGCTTCGGTTCATCTGTCAGATTGGAGGAGACAGAGGCGGAGGTGGAGGCGGAGGCAAAAAAGGAGGGGGAGGAGGTAAAGGAGGAGGAAGGGGAGGAGGGAAGGGGGAGGGGAAGAGAAGGGGGAAGGAAAATACTGGAGGAGGAGGGGAAAAAGAAAGAGGAGGAGGAGGAGAAGGAGGAGGAGAAAGAGGCGGAGGAGGAGGGGGAGGAGAAATAGGAGAAGGAGGAGGAGAAAGAAGAGGAGGAGGAGGTGAACAACTTACCCTGCTGAGCTTTCTTTGGGGAATACATGCATCAAGATTTAGATCTGCATGGAAAATCTGTACAAAGTATCTGCCACTACAGGACTGACTCTCCTCCCCCACCACCGTTTTTTTTTTTTTTAATTTTTTCCTTTCCGTTTTCTCTGCTGTGTCAGAAAGACTAAGACAGAACTATCTCTGTTTCTGGCTCCACTGCCGGTGAAGGAGTTTTCATTCAAGACTTTCCGAAGAGAGGTGGAGAAACCTAAAGACTCAGGAGAAGAGGTTCTTTGAGCCAGATGGGGCATTAGTTCTTCTGCTTCTCTCAGCATGAATAGATCCTTTCCTCAAGGTAAGCCATACAGATTAGCTCTTAAGGATCTCAGAATTCTTTCTGTGCACAGATTGCCATTCATTTCAGCCATCATGTGTGTGTGTGTGTGTGTGTGTGTGTGTGTATGTGTGTGTGTGTGTGTGTGTGTGTGTGTGTGTGCAAGCGCGCGCGTCTGTGCACGCGCACAAACGCTAGCGCGTGGGTAAAATAAAATCATTTAAATGAGATTTAAATGAGTCAGCTCTTGCAGAAAACTATCCTTATTGGATATTTATAAATCAAAACAGAACTTTAATATAACCCTTTTGTAATCAAATGTCAATTTAATTTCTAGCCCGTTGACCTTTCAATGCGTTTTGGTGCTTGCCTAAGCCCCTTATAGCGCAGCCTAACCACGCAAACTGAGGACGTAGGGAGAGCCCGTGCTGAGGCCAGTCTGGCTGCCCAGTGGGTATCCTGTCAGCGTGGGGCTAGTTGGCTATTGGCTCACAAGTCTGGGCTGTGAATCGTTCAGATTTCATCACATCACCTTGCCCTGGGTAGAAATGGCGCAAGCTGACACGGCATAACCCCCTACTTACATTGAGTCAGAGCAATGATTTAGAAATCTCTGGATCCATGCCTGGTTGTGTGTACACATGTCTCTATGTGGCATATGGAAATTTTGTAAAAAGTGAGAACCTGTGAGCATGTCTAGCTAGCAGATAGGCATTTGATAGGATCTAGGGCAGTGGTTTACACTCCTTTCCATTTGTCTAATTACAATTATCACTCACCTCTATGTGCTGCAGACCAATTTGGATGAACAGAAAACAGACCTCGAACTCTTAAACTGAAAAGCTATTTTGAATCTCAAATTATTGTTGCTTTTCTGGGTACATTAAAACTTCACTGTAACATAATGGGCTATCCCATGAATTTGGATATGCCAGGTGTTAAATCATGTTCCCAACAAGTCAGCAGCATACATACATACAAGTAAGGTAAAGGGTAGCATTTTATCAATAAGGAAGTATTAATCTTTTCTTCTATACCTCTAAATAAACATTTATTAAGGCTTTATTGTTAATATTCCACAAAATTTGTTTTTTGTGTATTCTGTTTTTTAGGTCTCTCCAGCTGTGAAACATTCTAGATAGTGATCTGAGTGACTCGGACTTGGAAGTATTTTATTCATAGTTGAGGAACTGAGTAGTGAGAAAGTAAAGAACCTAAAGGAAAGGAGACTAATTCTCTATGAAAGACTTTTGAGACAGAGAAATGCAACTAACAAAACCCACATAAAAATTTAGAGCATCAGGACAAGAAGGGGGTTTTAAAACTCTGCTTTCATACCCTCTCATTTTGCAGATGAAGAAACTGAATCCTGGAAGAGAAGTCACTTGCCCCACAGTCACACAGCAACGTAGAGCTAGAGAGTTAGGACTCAAACCTACGTTTCCAGTCTCCTATAAAAGGATTTGGGGGTTCAAAGAAAGCTTCCTTCTTCTTAAATGAATAACAATCATTTTCTTCAGGATCAGAAAGAAGTGTGTGGATTCATTTGATATTACAATTTTTCCCTAGTAGTGCTTATCTCTAAAATACCTAGATCTTTAAAACTAAAAGGTCTGAAAACCACAAGACTCCCTGGTTTGAAATAAATTGTTATGATTCTTAATGAAACTATTAAAGTAATGAATAGGACCAGGGTAGCAAAGTGACAAGTTAAGAGTTAAATGTGGTGAGAACCTGGCAGCTTCAGCAAGATGTATGCGGTAGGAGGGAGGCCCAGTCAGTGGCTGAGAGGTTAGTAATGTAAACTATATACAACTTGGTATTTGTAAGGGGGGAGTGCTGTGATAGAGATGCAAATGCTTTTGCACAGAGAGGGATTTTTAGAGAGCAGGCTTTATAGCAGTAGAACTAAGAAAACATATAAAGCCATAGCAGAAATTCCCCCTATGTTTGCTTTCAGTTATTCTGAGGAGTGTATATAACAGCAGAGCACAGAAAAAAGCTACACACCCCTGAGCCGTTACACCGTAAAGGTACAAAACAGCATTGAACCCATGGGAGTAGGAGAAAACAGGAGCCAGGCTCTCCTTCTCTTCCCCCTTCTTTTTTGAAATCGAGATTGAGTCATATTGTATTAGAAAGGATTTATCACAGAAATCAGAACTGTCTTAAGGTGTTAGCATAGAAGTGCTTTAGATAGGAAAGTTTTCAACTTTAGTCTCAACATGGCAGATTTTAGGTTCCAGGGAGAAAATACATTTTTCTTTCATTAACAAACAGCATTTCTTGAATAGATTTAGCTTTCTACTCCCTAAATTGGCTAAGAAAAGAAATTTCTGTTTAGGTTGAACATGGCAAATTTCAGAGCTACAGAAAAACTGTTCAGAAAGCTATGAGCACCTGGCCAGAGGGACTGAGATGGGAGTGGGTTTACAATGCATCATTCATTACTGAACAGGCACTACGTGACAGAAATCACTAGATCCCATCAATGTGCAGCCAAGACTTGTAATCACCTTGGCTCCTATTTAATAATATGTGATATGTATATTCTGCCTCTCATTTAATAGAATATGGAATTGACCAACAGCACAGTCAGTTTCTTAACTGTTGCTGCTCAATAATGAATGGCCCTTTAATGGGTGGATTTCTAAATCATAAACATGCATGCAGTAGTAATTTTTCATTTAATCTATGTACTGCAGCAGTCTTTTGCCTATTCATTTCTCTACTTTCCCCTCTCTTACCTTCCCCTACAGTATCTGTTTCAGTTCATCCTGTTAGCCAGATCAGATTCAGCACGTCCAGAATGGCAAACAATTTATTGTCATCCAATCCTGTTTTATCCTACTCAACACCCTGATTTTACCCAGGTCCTACTGCCCACTGTATTGCAGATCTTCCACAGTCCATGCCAATAAAAAGATTTTACAGGACTGGAAGAAAACTCTGAGTTTATCATGTCAATCCCCTTACCTGTAATCAAGACAGTAGGATCTCATGATGCCCAAACTGATGCCCAAAATTTCCTTTAATCATCCAAACAAGCATCTCAACTCCTCAATTTTGCAGCAGTTTAATCAATATCCAGACACACCTTCTCACCCTAAACACCATATATCCTTTTTCTGCCAAGACAGGATCCCCTTTGAATATGGTTCTAAGTCATTTTTATTATAATGTAGATTCCTCCGAACTTAGCTTTCAACCTTCTCAGCATATCCCTGATATTCTTAGTGACATCCTTGGAATCCTATATGATTATTTCCTATAGCTTTGAGAACTTGTGTCTCTTCCTTTGAATCATTCATGAAATTTCCAATATGTTTTGAATTCCTTTGGGAAATCAGTGAGTCTAATGCATCCAGCATATATGTTTTTCTTACAGTGTAAAGGACTTTAATGGTCCCATACATTCTTTATCTTATCAATAGGTTATAAATTTATTTCTTATAAATTTGTCAAAAAACTTCCCAGTCCAAAGCTCCTACATACACATAACCTGCAAATCAGCTGAACAGTGTGTCCTTATTTATTTGGGGATTCAGATGAAAACTACCTGTTCTTTTCCAGTGCTGAGACTATGAATCTTAATAAAGATACAACAAACGTAGAGTTGGGAGGCTTCAGGGGGTTGTGAGTTCAAGTAAACAAAGAAACATTTTGCTTTTGAATGTCCAAATAAATAAAGACATGTTGCCTAGTTTACCCTCAAAGACTGAAGATGGAGAAAGTGTAGATGAAGATAATTCTTTTGTCAAATTACAGTTATAAAATCATAGATCATAAGGGGTTACAGTCCTTCAAAATCACCTAGTCCACCCCTATAATTATATGGCCCAAACAAAGCAAGGTTGACAAAGGTTATATAGATAGTTGAGTCTTAGACTTTCCATAGTGTTTTTCTGCACCCTCTGTGCTGTGTTAAATAACACCAAAACAACTAGCTAAAAAGTGAAATTATAGTCAGACTGGTTCTTTGATGTGATGTACCAGAAAAGTTATTTATAACCAAATTAAATCTTCTTTTAAAAAATGAACAGATGTAAATTCAACTAAATAGGTTTGCATGGGGATATAGACTCAAAAGTGATATAGACTCAATGTGATATAGACTCAATGAGTCTAGTCACATTATTAGCTATTGAGTCCTTTATGAATTGCATCCTTATTTTTCCTGTTATTGAACTTTGAGCACATTTCAGTATCATGTTTGCTTGCTAATCAAGCACTATCCTTTCTCACTTGTTCATTTCTATTACTCATTCAAAATTTCCATCCCATACAGTAGTGTGAGTAATCAGTCTATTTTGAGATAGCCTGAAATCTGATGGATTTCAAATATGTACTCTATTCATGCTGGTGTTTCCTAGGTCTTAATGCCTCCAGTATGATTCTTGGATTTGTGTTTAGGTTTCTTTGTGTACAATTTTTGGTTGTTTAGTCTTCCACGTAGTGCAATACAGTATCTACTAAGTGTACAATATTTTCCTTATGGTCACCATTATCAGTACTAGTCTGAATCAAATCCTTCGGGGAAAAACCACCAATTCTTCCTGATTGTGGTACAATGGAGAAACAAGCTTTCTAGATATTCAACTTAACTTAAATCTGGTGTAAGAACGTTGGCACTCTTTAAGAAAGTTTATTGTGTTGTGGAAGGTAAAGATAGGGAAAAGGACTCCAAACAAATTCTGCCTAGTAAATCCCATCAATAAAAACTTGACTCAGGGTGGTAAATAGGTACAATTATAGGTGATATGTGAAATATTTGAAATAATTTAGGGCTCATTTTGTATGGTTCTCACATCCTCAGTATTACTCCCATGTATACAAAAATTGCTTCTGGAGCCACATCACCATCTAGAAAGAATCACCTCCTTACTAAGTTAATCGGTCTCTAAGATGAGAAATCTGTAGGATGATTAGACTTGGCTTCCATGCACTCTTGGGAAGCCTTTTCTTTCATATTAGTCTACAAATAGCCTAATTTGTGCCTCTGTGTCTCTGCCAATAATTCATCTTGCTTGCTTGCCTATACTCATTGAATCAAGCAATGTCCTTTCTCACCAATTTATTTATGCTTATTACAAATTTCACTGAGGAGAATTTTGACATATACGTGAGCAATTTCTCATGGAAGACTTTTGAGGCTTTCTCTTTTATATCAGCATTGTTTCAGGAAATAGCCTTTGCATTTGAAATTAGGATCCATTTTTATTAGATTTTTTTCTTTCTTTCTTTCTTTTTTTATTTTTTTTTAGAATTTTGATGCTCAAAGCTGATTTTTTGTTAGCAAACATCTAAGTGAGCTAGCTGCTCCTGTGACCTTAGTCATATGATGGAATACAAAAATAATCAACGATCTTATCTTTGCTCCCAAAGTGGTTTATGGTCTGAGTGGGGTGACCAAACTTGCCTGTAAAGAGGTAGATGAGGTCAATTACAGAATAAAGGAGTAACATGACTACTACTACAGAATGATTTAAGGTAGAGCTGGTATTAGGGCCTGAGCTTTGCTGGTTCCCTGCAAAGTACTCATGTCTTTGTGTTCTCATTAATTGTTTCTATTTCTTCTCTCCTAGGATTTTCTGATGTGCCCTAAGGTCCAGGTAACTACAAGGGCTCTTTATCACCTTAAGTGCCACCCTGACGCAAAGCCACTCAGAACTCAAGAACCAAGGCAAAATGGATGCTGCAGTGACAGATGATTTCCAACAAATTCTGCCTATTGAACAGCTGCGCTCTACTCATGCTAGCAATGATTATGTGGAACGGCCTCCAGCCCCCTGTAAACAGGCCCTTTCCAGTCCTTCCCTTATTGTGCAAACCCACAAATCTGATTGGTCCCTGGCTACCATGCCTACTGCTCTTCCCCGCAGTCTCAGCCAGTGCCATCAATTGCAGCCCTTGCCTCAGCATCTGAGCCAATCAAGCATTGCCAGCTCAATGTCCCATAGCACCACTGCCTCTGATCAAAGGCTCTTGGCCGGCATTACGCCCTCACCTTCAGGCCAATCCATCATCCGAACCCAGCCTGGAGCAGGAGCCCACCCAAAAGCTGATGGTGCTCTGAAGGGAGAAGCTGAGCAATCTGCAGTGCATTCCAGTGAGCACCTCTTCATCTGCGAGGAGTGTGGGCGCTGCAAATGTGTCCTCTGCACAGCAGCTCGCCCTCTCCCCTCCTGCTGGCTGTGCAACCAGCGTTGCCTTTGCTCTGCTGAGAGCCTCCTCGATTATGGCACTTGTCTCTGCTGTGTTAAGGGCCTATTCTACCACTGCTCCACTGATGATGAAGACAACTGCGCTGATGAGCCCTGCTCCTGTGGGCCTAGCTCTTGCTTTGTCCGCTGGGCAGCCATGAGTCTCATCTCCCTCTTCTTACCCTGCCTGTGCTGCTACCTGCCTACTCGTGGATGCCTCTATGTATGCCAGCAGGGCTATGATAGCCTCAGGCGACCAGGCTGCCGCTGTAAGAGGCACACCAACACTGTGTGCAGAAAAATCTCTTCTGGTAGTGCGCCCTTCCCCAAGGCCCAGGAGAAGTCTGTATGACCTTCTCAGAAAATGGATCCAGAGCTTTCTTCTTCTAGCCCCCATCAGTTAAGCATAGGCCTCGTCTTTGAAGAGGGGAAGAAGGAGTAAAGTAGCCAAAGTTAGGGCTTCACCAATTTTGTTCCTGCAGTGTCAGGGGAATGAACAAGTACATCCTAATGTAAGATGCCTTGTTCTTTCTCACAGTATCTATCCCACTCCTCTTTAGCCTTTTTACACCTGCCATCTCAGCCCTTATGGCTGTCAAGGCAAATTCAGGTGATGTATAGGCATGAGATTTGAACAAAGAGGACTGACAGAGCCAACAACATGGAGGTTTAGGGGTTCCCCAATGTAATGCCTCTTCATGCAGGCTCTGAGTATCACTCTGCTTTCCACAGTGCCTTTGGAAGCTTTCTTCTAAGATGGTTTTCACAGGTCCATGTGGAAAAACATTCAATATTCCAGGGAATCTGACCCCTTCTTGTTTACTGCCCTTCTCTTCTTTAGTCTGCTCTCTTTCTTTTTCTTTCCTCTTCTTTCATTATTCTATTTGGTACTCCTTCCCCCTTCATTCTTACCCTGTCCACTTTTACTTCTCCTCTGTTTTCTTTTTCTCTCCCTTTCTTTCTACTTTTTCTCTCCCTTTTTCTCAGACTGTATTTCTATCTTGTTTTATCTATCTTTGTCACTCTCTACCTGTTCCTCCTTCTCTCTCTAACATGTCAAAAAGTGCTGTTTTTCTGTAGGTGTTTCCTTTGACACCAAACTTTGCTATGCTATACTATTTACTAATCTTTATTAAGGGAAATGGATTACTGTAATGAACTGACCACTAGCAATATCCTATATCCTGATGTGTGTGTGCACTCATAACCACACTTACCTGAGCATATGAGGCTAAGTTATCTTACATTTCCAGGTTTAATTATTTGGCGTTTTACTCCCTTTCCCAATAATCAACTTATAGTACTGACAGATTCCATTAGCATGCTGAGTAGGATAGTAAATCAGGATGCTCATAACTTTGTATGTCTGACCCAAGTGCCAAAGGCAGACGTGCTTTATAGCTAAATGAACAAAGCAAAGGATATTACAGAGGTCCATTCTCTCTTAGAAGCTAACTGCCCCGAGACTGCATGGCTCAGGCCTGAATAATGGACATAAAATGTCATAAAACATTAGAGCTGGAAGGAATCTTAAATGTTAATAATCTAGTTCAATGCCCTTATTTTACAGAAGGGAAAACTGAGACCTGGAGATAGGAAGGGATTTGCTCAAGGCCACACACTGAGTTAATAGTAGAGTTAGGACTGGAATATGGGCCTTCTGATTCAATTTAATATTCTGTACCCTGCATTACATTAATTCATGGAACTTTTCTCTTAGGGCTCTATTAACAATGACAGAAAGCCATTCCCATTCAATTTTCAGCAACCATGCCAAGTTAGTGTGGTGGTCTTTATGCAGTGCATGGTGGGTAGCTAATTAACTATCAGGTGTCAACACTGCCCCCAGTGAACATCACCTTTGGCTCTGTCACCTTGTAGAAGCTCATGTGGAAAAGAAAATTAAGAACACCCTAACCAAGCTGTATCTTCACCATTGCATCTACCTTTTGCTGCACACACTGTGCTCACTCCTGTCTTTGCCTGCAATGGCAGTTGCCTAAGAACCTAAATTTCAGCAACAGTGGAGAACTGAGATGAAAGATGTATAATGCAGAGAACTGACTTACCTTTTAAAAAATAACAAGAGCCTGTGCTGTGAATACCCTTCATTGGGAAAGGGCTACAGGGGTGTTGGCAGGCTCCTAAAGACTGCTACTAAAAGACACAGGAATTAGATAACAGTTTCCCTCTGTAAGTGAATCCAAAATTCACTACAGAACTCAGAGATTGAGGGCACTTGCTTGAAATCAAGGTGCTCCTACTTAGTTTAAGACTTCCAGACTCTAACTTTATATATCATCCTTTGAAAGTGTGCATGGATGTATATTGCAGGGTGGAGAGATGGGAAGAAATGTATAGTCATACACAGAGGGAAGAAAAAGAAGGGAACATTGATGTCCCTTTGTTGAATATATACTAGAGAAAATTGTGCCACTCAGTCTTTGTTGGTTCTGAATCTTCCGAAGGTGTACTGAAGGTGGGCTGCACAGAGCTCCACACCTTCACTTTCACCTCTTCTAGAATTGCTTTGCTCTATTTTTGTATATATAAATATGTTATGATTATTATTAATAATGTTAATGATATTGCTGCAAATGGTGCCATATATAAGGTTTGGCTTCTTGGATTATAAAACCCAAACCAATACCTATAACCTCTTATGTTCCTTTCAGATCCTTCAATTTTAAGTAATTTTTTTTAATCTTACAAGTCTGCCTGATTGAACTTTGAATTATCTACCCCTAAAAGCTGTGCCCAGCTCTCTGGGTCAAGCTGGATGGTGATGAGGAACAACACACAATTTTCCCTGCTTCTGCCTGAAATTTGCTTAGAGCCAAGATATATAAGGATTCTATGACACTAGTGCATTGTTCCTGGAGCTAAAGTTATTCTATGGATGTTTGCTTATTAGTTTCAGGGCCCAAAATAACACAAGTCCTTCCTTGATAGCTCCTTGATAACCCAATCCTGCAGTCCTTACTCAGGCAATTGTGCACTGCCAGAGGGGCTCTGGGCTCTGCCATATACCCAGACAAGCTCTTCTCAGTGTATTTCTAAATGGCCTTACACTTGGTAGAAGAAACTGAAGGGTTACTCAAATATAGTTGCAATCTGCAATCTGCTACAGAGTCAGGGCTTTCACTTGTGTCCAAGTTGGCCTGATATGGACTGCATCTGGTTTACGTATAGATGGGTCCTGTTGGGGTATGCGCATGGACGTGTGAGTGAGTGTGCATATGTATCCCTTCTGTGATACACACACACACACACACACACACACACACACACACACATTTGTAAATATATATTCACACATCTCTATATATTTTAATGTATTGCACATGTATATTTAAAATATATACGAAAGAACTCTAAATCCTGCAGAGAGGCTCTGTTTTCATTATTTTTCTACTTTGTGTCATGTACTGTATAAACAAGAATATTTAGAGGGTGTTTCCTGCTTAGCATTTTTTTGCAGTTAAGTCATCTGTTACCCCCTAACTCTACTGCTTTCTACATATTGGTCCCTTGATACATTTCATATGGCTTTAGCCAAGAGTTTTCCTTTGGTTCCAGCCCATCTTCCCTCACTACGATAGCTATAATAAATATAGTGAACACTTATATAGTGTTTACTATATGCTAGGCATGATTGAAAGCACATTACTTACATTAGCTAATTTAATCTTCACAATAATTCTATGGTGTAGGTACTATTATAATTGCCATTTTACAGATGAGAAAACTAGAGCACAGAGAGGATAAGTAACTTGCCAAAAGTAGCAAAACTTATAAGTAGTGGAGCTAAGATTTGAACCTATGCTTTCTGACTCCTGAGTCCATGCTCTAGAGTCAGGTATAGAAATTTGGAGCATAATGTAAACCCTTCTGGTATAACAAGCCTCAAATGGTTAATAGTCATTTCCCTAACTCCAGTCCACTTACAGCCTCAGAGTTGAAACAAATATGCTCCTATGTTTTACTCTGGTATTATTGGAGAGCCAGAAATACCCTTAAAGAACATCTACTACAACATAAAACTTTTATAGTTGGAGAAAATTATGCATAGAAAAGGAAAAGAACCTGTCCAAAGTCACTCAGTTCTGAGTTTGGGCGGAATTATGACTTAATTCCAGACCTCCTAATTTCCAGATGTCTTAGTCTTAGTTTCTTAGAAAATAGAGCTTGAAGCAAAAGTTTATGTGCAATCCCAGGAAGTAGGAGTAAAGGAAAAAGAGTAATGAGGTAGGGAAGGCAGGAGAGCAAACATAAAGGAATGTATCATTGTGTTGGCAACAATTTGTTTCGTCACAAGCTAATTTCTCAATTTCTTAAGACAGGCTTTACTGTATCTACAGCCCATGGGGGGCAGGAGGGGTGGAGGAAAGAAGAATTTATCTCCTATTTCCCATCTCAATAGTCAAATACTTTCTCTGTGGGATATTATTTCCCCTGCACTTCTGGGTAGTGCATGTGTGGATGTCCAAGCATGTACCTTGACATCTCCTGCCTCAGCAGAGAGGGTTCCACTATAGACAGCAGGGTAAGTGTATGGATATAGGAAGATAATATGAACTTAAAGTGACACACTAGCATGGTGCTTTTCCCTTACATCTTTAATCACATTCAAAGTGAGTTAGAGATAACCTACCATCTTTAAAGTACATGAGGCTTTATTGTGGTACTCAAAAATGTACTAAATTTGCCTTCCTTGATCTATGTATTCTTTGACGTGCTTTGAAGGGCTTCTTTTTACATGGAAATGAAGTCCTAGTTCAACTAAAGGAGTAGCAAAGTCTCAAAATATTGTTCTTAGTATAAAAAGGAACTTTATCTTACTGAGCTCTTCAAAAAGCATGTCTAAGACAATGCATGTACATGAATGCACCTATGTTTCTTTAGGCTCCATCAGTGTAATAGCAGGAAAATTGGTCAAGTTAATAAATTTAGGAAAAACTGGTTAAAGAAGCTATTTTGCAACATGAAAAAATAAATCATTCTGTTGGTTGACTGGATTTTTTTCTATTTCAGACATTATTATGGCACCACATATACATATTCCAAGAGTTATACTATCTTTTATTTTCATACACAATAATTCCCTGTGACCTATAGAACATTATTACATGAAGTCAGAGCATCTAATTGATCAAAATTCCATTGATATTGTTTCATATCTATGGGTAAAGTCATAAAAACTTTGAATTCATTCTTCTGATTTAATTTTTGCTTTTTCATATAAGAAAAGGGAATTTTGAAAAATTTTCAAAGTGAATAATGAAATCATGCTATCACTCCAAACAATCTACCAAAACTGTTTTCCAATGACCTTTATTTAAGTGAGTTTATTGATTACTTGTTGGCTCCCATGGTACCAGACTTATAAGCAATATTTGACACAGTTACTCATTCTGTCTTCCTAAAAACACTTTTATCACTTGGCTTCTAGGATGATATACTCTGCTAGTTTTCCTCCTGCTTCACTCTGTGGTCCTTCTTTATATTCTTTACTGAATGCCCTTATCTCTCTCTCATCTCTTCATATTCAAGTATCCCAGGGACTGGTCTTTGTTTTTTTTTTTGTTTGTTTGTTTTTTTGTTTTTAATTCATTTTTATTGTTAGACTTATTGGGGTGACATCTGTTAGCAAGGATTACATAGGTTTCTGCTCTTTGGGTACCATTTACATGATGATTCTCAAAATTATATCTCTAGCCTGGACTGTTCCCTTGAACTTCCCACTCATATAGCCAACTGCCTATTTCACATCACAACTCTGATAACTAGTAGGGATTTCAAATATAAGATGTTCAAACCAAGCTCTTGATCTTTCTCTCCTCAAACCTGACCTTTGCACCCTTTTTATCTCCTTTAATGCCAGCACAAACTTCTAGTTGCTTAGATTAAAAAAAAAAAAAAAAACAACTTTGTAGTAAATCCAGGAGACTTTTTATTAGTTGTGAATGTAGCCAAAATTCTCAACCTCCAAATCCTAACTTAGTCTTGTACTCTGGTAATTTAAACTGGTTCACATGCAGTCATTAGTACCGCTTTTGAACCTCTAGCCTTAGGTTTGATAAGACTAAAATCCTAGGTTCCTTTATCCTAATCTAAGCCCTTATCTTTATCTTGACCATCAAATTTACCACATCACAACTTTACCAGTATTGATGCTTTCAAAGGCCGGGATGGATAAGACACATATACCCTCAAGGAAAGACATTTTGGGAATGACACTACTCATTGTTTAAAGATTTCTCTGTGATTACAATATACAGGGTCCTGCAGAACTAACACACTTTTTTATGTAGTTAAAATATTGTTATGTTACAGAATTACATGCTTATGATTTTATAATAAAAGGTTTGGTATAGATTATCAGCTCATTAACAAGGGCATTACTTCTGCTGGAACCTGTATGTTGTTCCTAATTGTATTTGCTGGCCAGTTCCCTGGAAAAGAAAGGAGGGAATCCTAATCCACAATCCTTTTGACAGTATTAGATAATGGTCATGTCTCTGATAGTAAGAGACATAGATAATAAGAATCTCAAAGTCCCCAAGTCCTTGAACAACTGACTAACTCTGCTGTTGCAGGTTACTAAAGAAAAACAAAATAAAACAAATGCAGTCACTCAGGCAAACAATACAGGGTTTTAACCTCAAGTCACCTGTATGTTCTCCTATTGTGATAAAATGAGGTGAACTAAATTTGCATCCTGAAGATTTTGAAGGCTGTGCCCTAAGGCCTAAATTAAAAAGAGACTGAATGACTCCTCTGGCCCTTTTGCCCTAGGCTCACACTTTAATCTTAGCCTTCAATGTTTCAACACTCTGATGAGAAAAAAGAAACACTAAAAAGAAAATACAAGGAAGCAAACACTAATTTTTACAATACTAGGGATTAGTTGGCTTAAACAATTTTACTATGAATTGTTTTTCTAAAAGGTCTTCTTTCAATGTGGGTGAAGGCCTCCTAAGAAGAAGCCTCCAGACCCACCTTAATATATAAGCTATATTGAAGTAAAGAAAGGAAAGAATTAGTGGGATGTAATACTAAATGTGGGTCCAGAAAGGAAAACAAAGGTTACAAAAATGAGCCATGTGAAAAAAAAAACAAAAAAACAAAAAACAGTTCTATAATTAGTTTGTTTCTCTCACCTAAATCTTCATTACACTAATCTCTTGGCTCAGTTGTATCCCTGAACTCCATTTTGTCCTTGACTTATACCTGCACCTTTTTTTTTCAAACTCCTGTAGCACTTCCACTGGAATGATTCTGTGGTATTGTTTATGTGTGTGTGTGTGTGTGTGTGTGTGTGTGTGTGTGTGTGTGAGAGAGAGAGAGAGAGAGAGAGACAGAGAGAGAGGGAGAGAGAGAGAGAGATAGAGATGTGGTGGAGCCCTTGAGCTCACCCCTACAGGTTCAAAGTTAAAGCATGCCCTAACACTTTTAGCCTTTAGAATTGCCATCTAGGACATGCCCCATACTACTTGGATCTTACACTAAATAACAAGGTTTCTTTCCTTCCGAAAGAAATACTGGACTGGCTTTGTGGCTTTCCCCAGATTGGCTTCTTCTGAGTATATTTAGTGTTGTGGCAATCATAATACTCTAAGACCACTTAAATCAGAATTTTTGGAGTTTGAGCTGAAGAATGGATTTTTTTAAAGCTTCCAGGTGATTGTAATATGCAGACAGGGTTGGGAAAACCCAATCACCTCATTCTATAAATGCAGATACAGAGAGGGGAAATGATTTATTAATAACTACACAGTGAGTTAGGGACAAAGTTAAGATTATGATAATCCAGGTCTGCTAACTCCCAGGCCACAGTTCTTGACTTTATACTACGCTTCTTCTCTCTCTACCCTGTGCTCTCCCTGAACTCTTACTTTTCTCATATGTAAAATGAAGATAATAAAGACCAGAGATTTTGTGAGAGTCATTAAAGCAGAAGCACTTTTTAATGTACAAGGTTCCACACAAATTCAAAAAAATTTTGTTATACTTAAGGGAATTAATGTACAACACATATGTGAAACTGAGTCTCTAAAACAACATAATATAAGTAGTTTTTTATTTTAATAAGTCAGTGATTTGGGTGTTGTGTCTATCTTATAACTGTATCGAGATTTAACACTTGTGTCAGTTGTATATACATTTAAGTTGAACTTAGCCTTAGTGACAATCAAAGAAATTAGGAGTTGAGGAGAGAAATCATTCTTTTATTTCTCTTTCCCTCACTGGGACAGGGCTTAAAAGATATATGAAAACAATGGGATTTCGGGATTTCTTATACTTAATCAATTATAATATGACCCTAGGAATGAACTAGCCCAGGGTTTCTATAGGACATGTAGATCTCATTCCTGAGGACTGTTGCGGGTTAGAGGGAGAAAGTAAAAAAAGAAGTGTCTATTCTGAAACTCAGTATGCACAGGAAACCAAGAGGAGGGCTTCCCTTTAGGAGGAGCTACTGCTATAGAAGCCAGATAGCAGGGAAGGAAGGGGCTTTCTGACTTAGCTAATATGAGGAAGTAGATTATTTGGGGTTCTAGTATTTCCATAATGATCTGTAACCACAAGGAACACATTTCCTGAAGTCCAGAGCCACAGAACAGATTATCTAGACCCATTCATGTTCTATCCATCCCAGATATTAGTAATTTCTAGAGGGTGCCACTTTTATTCCCTTAAGAGTCATACATCTGGCTACTTGTTTATTTGGTAAAAATGGAATTCTGTACCATTTATAAAATGGACCTCTTGTGTCTTCCTTATTTTGAATGTATAATACACACTCCTGATTCATCATTCATTTTTGCCAACGATTTTTAAGTATTTATTTGAAATTTATTTTTAAACACAAAATATATATTTATTTAACAAAGCACTCCTTTATCCTCTTATCTGAGCCATGTTAATAAATTAGGAACAAGCCATGTTTAAGCTAGGTATTTCTATATGTCACATTATAAGCTGGTTTTTAAAAATCTATTGAGTAAATATATCCTTGTTTTATTTTGAAATGCCTCCTTTGTAAGAGGGAGGTACAGAGACAAGGAATTTGTCTTAATCAAGAGACCTAAAAGTATAGTGATGGACAATTATAATCCATACCTGCCTTTCAGGTAACAAGAGGTGATGACCTATGCTCAGGAAAAAAATGGATTGTTAGAGGCCATGTTTCAGCAGTCTATGATTTTCTAGAAAATATAACCCATGAAGTTTCTTGTTAATAGCTACACTGTTAATAAAGTACTTGTACCTTGCCCAACAATAATTAACCCAAGAGCGTAGAATGAGCTCCATAAAATACCATGTGGACAGAATGAGAAATCAGACTCTTCATAGTTTTAGATGAAGGGTTAAATTTGATTGTAGTATCAGCCATAGGCATTAATAGTAGGGACGTTGAAATCTATTTCAAGAGAATGTCAAATAAACAGAATGGAGGTTGGACCTGAAAAAGAGAATAAACGGCAATTACTGCATAAAAGGCTAGACCATAACATAAAGTCCAGAAGCAATATTGAATTTAAAATCAGAAAATAAATATAATAATACATAAGACAGATAAAATAGGAGGAGCCAGCCTTGATGCATTTCATTCAAAGAATTATAGGTGGCTCCATCATGAGATACACACTTTTGGTAAATTACTTAGCTTTCTGACTCCTGCTTCCATTCAGGCTCACAATGATGAACCCAAGTCTCATCTCCAGTGAAAATTTGGTTTAAAATTTCATCTTTGTTGTCTCTGCAGAGGTCCAAAAACTGTTGTGAACACTTGACACACTGTTGTTTTTGAAGCAGCATGAGCATTCTTGGAACCCACCTTGCTCTGGCTTTTGACACTTTTAGATCCTAATGGAGAATGTTCAAATGGTTGTAAGTGATACTCCAACCTTTTCTGCAAGCTGCTTTGTATTCAATTTGGCATCTTCCACTACAAGTTTTCAACTTTTTTGACAATGTCCGAGGAAGTGGCCTCAACCGGGCATCCCGTACAGAGGTCATCTTCAAGCGACTCCCTCTGCCTTGTGTGAAAGAATTATGCCATTTGTAAACCATGGGTTTCCCAGGGCAACAGTCCTCGTAAACGGCTAACACCTCTTCTGAAATATTTGGGGTGTTTTCCCTTGTTTTGTGAGGGACTGAATGATGACATAAAATTCAATTTTATCTATACCTGGAGTTTTCTTCACGTTTGACATGCTTCTTCAGCAATATCCGAAAGAACACAGACACAAGTAGGATGAAATTTGTCAAATATGCTCATAAGTCACACAATCAAACTGTGCACTAGTACTTCCACCTCTTTGATAAACCCTGCATTTCACAAGTTTCTTGACCACCATTTGTGGTTATTACAATATTATCGACTATATTACTTATTCTATATTTTAAGCCTGCATGACTGTTTTGGGGGGGTTGTTTGTTTTTAATTTTTTTCTTTTTATTGTTAGGTTTATTGGGGTGCCATTGATTAGTAAAAATTATATAGGTTCCAGGTGTACAATTCTACAATATATCATCTATGTGTTATGTTATGTGTTCATCACCCAGAATCAGTTCTCTATTCATCACCACATATTTGACTCCTTCTCCCTCCTCTCACACCCCCTCCCCCATACCCTCAGATAACCACTAATCACTAAGCTATTGTGCACATTAGTTTTTGTTTCTTTGTTGCTTTTAGTTTTGCATTCCACAAATGAATGAAAATATATGGTTCTTGGTTCTTTCTGTCTGGCTTATTTTGCTTTGTGTGATGGTCTCAAGGTCTATCCATGTTGTCCTAAATGGCTCTATTTCATCTTTTCTTATGGCTGAGTAATATTCCATTGTGTATACATGTGCCATGGCTTCTTTAGCCAGTAATTTCCATGATTTGGCCACTGTGAATAATACTACTTTGAACATTGGGATACATATATCTTTGTGGACTAAGGTTTTCAAATTTTGGGGGTAGATAAACAGAAGTGGGATTGCCAGATTATCCCATGACTATTTTGTAACTACCAATTTGTACCTCTTAATCCTTTCCCTTTATCACCCATTCACCCAACCCTACTCCTATATGGCAACCATATTCTCTATATCCTATACGTTTGTTTATTTTGTTTGTTTCTTTATCTAGTTCTTTAGATTCCATATATAAGTGCAATCATATGACATTTGTCTTTGTTTGATTTACTCTGCTCAGCACAATTCCCTCTAGGTCCATCCATGTTACAAACAGCAAAATTTTATTATTTTCCTGGCTGAGTAATATTCCATTGTATATATGTACCATCTCTTTATCCATTCATCCATTGATGGACACCTAGGTTGCCTCCCTATCTTTTCCATTGTAAATAATGCTGCAGTGAACATATGGATTCACATGTTCCTTTGAAGTAGTATTTTTCTTCAGATAAATACCCAGAAGTAGGAATGCTGAGTCCTTCTTTGTCTCTTGTCATAGCCTTTGTTTTAAAGTCTATTTTATCTGATATAAGTATTGCTACCCCAGCTTTATTTTTACTTGCATTTTCATGAAATATCTTCTTTCATCCCTTTACTTTTCAGTCAGTGTGTGTCTTTCAATCTGAAGTGAGTCTCTTGTAGGCACCATATGTAGAGTCTTGCATTTTCATCCATTAAGCCATCCTATCTCTTAAATGGATCATTTTTAAAAGTCTATTTACAACTAAAGTAATTTTTGATAGATACATAATCATTGCCATTTTATTATTCATATTTTTATCTCCTTTTTCTTCTCCTTCTCCTCTTCCTTCCTCTCCTCCTCCTCCTCCTCCTCCTCCTCCTTCTTCTTCTTCTTCTTCAGAAATCCCTTTAACATTTCTTGCAGTACTGGTTTGGTGGTAATGAATTCCTTTAGCTTTTTCTTCTCTGGAAGCCCTTTATCTCTCCTTCAATTTTAAATGATAGCTGTGTTAGGTAGGGTAGTCTTGGTTGTAGGTCCTTCCTTTACATCACTTCAAGTATTTCATGCCAATCCCTTCTAGCCTGCAGAGTTTCCATTGAGAAATCAGCTGACAGTTTTATGGGAACACCCTTGTAAGTAACTGATTTTCTCTTAATGTCTTTTTGTCTTTAAACTTTGGCATTTTAATTATGATGTGTATTGGTGTGGGCCTCTTTGGGTTCATCTTGTTTGGGACTCTGTGCTTCCTGGGCTTGTATGTCTATTTCCTTTGCCAGTTTAGGGAAGTTTTACTTCATTATTCCTACAAATAGATTTTTAATTCCTTGCGCTCTCTGTTTTCCTTCTGGTACCCCTATGATGTAAATGTTGGTACACTTGATACTATCCCAGAGGCCTCTTAAATTATCTTCATTTGGGAGATTTTTTTTTCTCTTTTGCTGTTCCAATTAGGTGGGGTTTTTTTTGCTACCTTATCTTCCAGATTGCTGATTCAGTCCTCTGCTTTATCTAATCTCCTCTTGATTTTTTCTCATGTTCTCTTAATTTTAGTTATTGTATTCTTCATTTCTGACTGTTTCTTTTCTGTGTTTTCTATCTCCATTTTTATATTTCCTATCTTTTTATTGAAGTTCTCACTGAGGTTTTTGAGCATCCTTATAATCAGTGTTTTGAACTCTTCATCTGGTAGATTGTTGTGTCTATTTTGGTTAGCTTTGTTTTCTGGAGTTTTCTTCTATTCTTTCATTTGGGACACATTTCTTTTTTTTTTTTTTAAGGTGTGGAAACATGTTTTTTTTGTTTGTTTGTTTGTTTGTTTGTTTTTGGTATATGGGTAGTTCCCTGACTGGGAATCGAACCCAGGCCACAGTGCCGACAGCGCCAATGCCGAAGCCTTAAGCCACTACACTATCAGGGAACTCCCTGGGACACGTTTCTTTGTCTCTCCATTGTAGCTGCCTACCTGTGTTTGTTTCTATATATTAGCTACAATTGCTATGTCTTCTGGTCTTAGTAGAGTGGCCTCAGTAGGGGTGTCCTGTGGGACCCAGTGGCACAATCCTACTGGTCACCTGAGCTGGGTGCTTCAGGTGTGTCACTTGTGTGGCTTGTGCATGTGCTCCTCTTGTAGTTGAGCCTTGGTTGCTGTTTGCAACCAATGTTAATAGGAGGGATTGCCCCTCAGGCTAATTGGTTTTGAGGACTGGCCATGACAATAGTGGAGGAGCTGTTGTATAGGGGCTGACCCTACAGAGTAAGATTAACTTTAGCATGGGTCTGGTGCTTGCCTAGTCTTTCCTTTGGATGTATTGCCTGTGGAGATAGTTGAGTAGTGGCCTGGTGTGTTATGAAGCTGGCCACTGGGTGTGGGCCCTCTTGGGAGGGGTTATGTTGCAAGCCAAGGTCAGCTGCTGTCTGTGCCCTGCCTGGGGCCACTTGGTATGAGCTACAAAGTAATTGCAGATGGATTCCACTTGTGCTGGGCTTGGAGGTATCTGGGAGAGGTGAAGCTGGGAACTGAGGCTAGCTTCCCCTAGTGCCAGGCTTGAGGCTGCTCAGCAAGTGGTACAGGATTCATCTAAGCTAGATGCTGCTTATTTGGATTTTGTGAATTTTTGAGAGACTTTAGAAAAATCTACTGCATGATCCAAGACATGTTGATTGTATGGAAAAGCCATTGGAAGCAGATTTGTTGGGCCCACAAATTGGATTAGGTGGGACCTCAGGGAATCACCAGGACAGGGAGAATGAAAGGTGCTAGCTAGCTTGATGGCAAGTCAGATATGGGGCCCACCTGCATATGCATACTAGGTGGGGTATGGCTCAACAATGAAACAATGGCTTCCACCAGCTCCACTGTCTGGGGGAAACTGCCCCTCCAGCCTTTGCACTGAAGTTAGATAATTCAGTACCTCCCTGTGTGTCCCTGGTGCCTTTCAAGCTTCTGCCCCCATGCTGGAACTTAGAGCTAGTGAGTATGTCAGCAAGTAAGTCTATATGGGGGTCATTTAAGAGGAACATTAATTGGATAACTTTGATAAAAATCATTGTATGAAAAGAGACCTGTACAATTTCAGTATTGGCCTTTTACTCCTATTATCCTCAAACACCACCAAAATTGACTTCTTCAATGTTTTTTTATTAATAATCACAACCTCAAGCCCTTCTTAACCCAACTTACATTTCCTGGACCATCCCAACACCCTTGACCCTCTCTCTGCCTAGCACACTTGCCTAACAAAATCTAAATCTTAAGTTAAATATAACCACTTGTTCCACATTTTCATCTAAACAGATGAATATGGTTGGAGAAAAACCCACAACCACAAATTTCAGGTAGGCTTACAGTACCACAGGCATTTTTATTTCTCTCTTCAGTTTTTTTTCTAATATTTTAAAAAGGCTAATTAACTCCTCTCTCTCTCCACACACCTCCAATACCACTTCCTTCTTTATACCTCCACTCTCAACCTATGACCTTGAGAAAATAGAAGCATTCTCTCTTGAACCCACTTCAGTCAGCCTTTTGAACCAACCCTCCGCTGAAATAGGTCTTGTCAATGTCACCAATGATTCTACCTTGCTTCATCCAGTAGTCAATTCTCAGTCTTCATCTTAACTTAGCAGTATTTTTCTCAGTTAATAATGCCCTTTATCTTAATTTAGTAGCTTCCTCTCAAAAGCCTAGAATAGTCTGAGACAAGAAACTGCATGCAGTTCTAGAAGGTGATTTAGGAAACAAGGAAACTGAGATGAATGAACCAGGAAAGGAGAGACTTTCAATTTAAGAGTATGTTATTAATCTGTTATCTACTATAAGTAACTGTGTATTATTCTCACTGAGGGCTCTCTTTGGAGCTTTGTAGAACATGCCTCAGAATTTTCCACCAAACATAGAAGAGAAGAGTTTTATTCCATCAGATTTCACCTCCCCTTGACCCAGGGTAATCCTAGAGGGTGTTAAATTATTGGCACTTGCAGATTGTTTATAATATAGAATCAGTGAGAAGATTCCTGCAGGTGTCCCACCTGATGGTAGCAGAGAAGCCTCAAGGCAGGAAGCAACAGTATGAGATACAACTGAATGAAGTATTTTTCAAAAGACACCTGCATACAGCTGTTGCAGCAATGTACTGAACAAAAAGATTCCTCAAGAACATGTAGAGTGGGGCATAAAAGATGTTTGAAACACTCTCTTTCTTAAAACACATTTTTTTACTTGGTGCCCAGCACACCATTCTCTCCTAGCTCTCTTCTTACCTCATCGATCTCTCCTTCTCCATCCTTTAATGGTCCTTCTACATCACCCTGCACTCCAAATATTAGAGGTTTCAGTTCTTGGTCCTCTTCTTTACACTCTCTTGGTGATCTCACGTAGTTTCCTGGACTTAAACACCACTTACATACTCACAATCCCCAAATTTATATACCTAGCTCCAACTTCTCCCCTGACTTAATTCCACTGAAATGTTTAATAATAATATAAAAATTAACATATTTAAAAGGAAAACCTTGATTTCTATACTCTGGAGATGTGCTCTTCCCTCAGTTTTCCCCCACCTCAGTAAATGATGACTCCATTTTTCCAATGACTCAAGGCAACCATTTGAAGGTATCTTTCACTTTTTTTTCCCTCTTATCAATAGGTCAGAAAATCCTGTTGGTTCTAACCCAAAAAGAAATCCAGAATTTGACCACTTCTCTGTATTATCACTGCTATTACCTGGTCTGATCTACCATTAGTTCCAAGTTTGATAACTCCAGTAGCTCCTTGATTCTACTCTTTTTTTATTGTTAGACTTATTGGGGTGGCATTGATTAATAAGAATTACACAGGTTCCAGATTTACAATTCTGCAGTGCATCGTCAACTTGTTGTATAATAAGTTCACCACCCTGTGTGAGTTATCTTTCTATCACCATATATTTAGCTCCCCCTCCATTTATTTAACTCTTGATTCTCCTCCAAAGTCTAATCCCAACAGAAAAACAAGGGTGATTGTTCTGAAAATGAAGGCAAGCTCTTGTCATTCTTCTATATAAAGTTCTCCAATGAGCTTCCAATTCAGTTAGAATCAGATTCGTATTTTTTCAATCATGGCTATAAGGCCCTACATGCTCTTTTTCTGATATCTTACATGGCCTACTCTCTCACTTAATTCAGAAGTCCACTCAAATGTCACTTCCTCAAGGTAGCCTTCCCTGACTACCCTAAATCATCATTGCTCACCATTCTATACTCTTGTTTTGCTTTATTTTTCCCCCAGAGGATTTCTTACTACCTGATTATTTTATATTTTACTGTGAAGGAATAAATAAATGAATATTGTGTGAGTTTAAATTGGAGCACTCTTTATTGAAGTCAACAAATATTGATTGAATGTCTCCTGTGTGCCAGATAATGTTGTGTATACTGCTGTACTCTGTCCCCTCCCAAGACTCTTTCCTGCCCACTAAAAACTCTGTTTATTTCATGTTCCCACTTCTGGAATGAACTAAAACACTGAAATTACACTGCTTCCCCTTCAGCACTTTCTAGTGGGGGCTGTTCATTTTCCTGTATATGACTTCACTTCATTCCCAATGTAGCCTAGATTCCAGGAGATGAAGATTTGAGTATTATTCTCATAAAAAGTGTTGGTTGAAATGGGACATGTATGATCTTTCTGGTGGAAAGTATAAACTGGGGAAATTTAGAACACTAGGAGAATCTTTTCTTTAAACTGATGCCTATCATCATTCAAGTAAACAAAGAGACTTTTCTGCTGGCAAGTGTTCCAGTCATTAACAAGGGCAGGTTCACTGGGCTTCTTTACTGTAAACCTACTTCTAGAGGAGTATGTTTGGGAATAGCTACAGTTTAAAAATAACATATACAAATTATTGATTTTCTATTATGTTCATGCATAACATTTAATTTTCATGACAACTTTATGATATAGATATTTTTTTATCACTATCGACAACAGATGTAGAAACTGAGGTTTTGGAAAGTTAAGTGATATGTATAAGGCAATAAAATTAACAAGTGGAAGACAAAGGATTTTTTCCAGCTTTATTAAGGTATAATTGATAAATACAAATTGTATAATATAAGGTATACAAAATAATGTTTTGATATATGCATATATTGTGAAATGACTACCACAATTAAACTAATTAGTGTATCCATCCTCTCACATAGTTATCATTTTTGTGTGTTGAGAGCACTTAAGATCCACTCTTAGCAACTTCACGTATACAACACAGTATTAATTACATCATTGTACATTACATCCCCAGAACTTATTCATACTGCATAACTGAAACTGTATGCTTTGGAAAACATATCCCCACTTCTTTCACTTACCAGGCCCTGCCAACCACCATTCCATTCCCTGCTTATAGGAGTTCGAGTTTTTTCAATTTCACATATAAGTGAGATCAGACAGTATTTGTCTTTCTTTGTCTGGCTTATTTCACTTAGCATTAGGACCTTCAGAGTAATCAATGTTGTTGTAAATGGTGGGATTTCCTTCTTCTTTAAAGGTGACTAGTGTTCATATAGGTACACATACACACACACACACACAGATATATATTTATATATGTATATATATGAATTTTCTTTATCTATTAATCTTTTAATAGACACAGATTATTTCCATAGCTTAGCTATTATGAATAATGTTGCAATGAACATGGGAGTGCAAATATTACTTCAAGATATTGATTTCATTTCTTTTGGACATGTACCTAGAAGTGGGATTGCTAAATTATATGGTAGTTCTCTTTTGAGGAAACTCCACACTGTTTTCCAATGTAAATTGGACTGTACCAATTTACATTCCCACCAGCAGCTTCAAGGGTTACCTCTTCTCCACATTCTCACCAACACTTACCTTTTCTGATTTTTATAATAGGTCTTATTTGATAATATATTATTTAAAAATGGATTGTTTGATAATTTCTAGCAGGTGTTATATCATATCTCACTTTACTTTTGATTTGCATTTCCCTGATGATTAATGAGGTTAAATACCTTTTTATATATCTTTTTGCCATTTGTATGTATGTCTTCTTTGGAGAAATATGTGTTTGGGTTCTCTGCTCATTTTTTAATTGGGTTATTTATTTGTTTATTTGATATTGAGTAGTGAGTTCCTTTATATTTTGGGTTTTAACCCTATGTTAGATGTATATTTTACAAGTATCTTTTCTCATTCTGTAGGTTGTCTCTTCACTTCATTAATCATTTCCTTCTCTGTGTAGAAGCTTTTTGGTTTGATGAAACCCCACTTGTCTATTTTTGCTTTTGTTGCCTGTGCTTTTGATTTCACATAAAAAATCATATTATATTTCTGGCTGGTTTGCTTGTCTGTTGCTTACCACAATCAATATCAAGATCACAAGCTAGATTTTATGTTGATCTGCCTTGATAGTTTGTCATTGATGTTGTTGCTCTTGTTTTCAACAATACCAGTCCTAGAGCTTTCCATGCTCAACTCTAAATCAAGACCATTTTTTCCAGCAGTGAAGCTGCTGCTCCTTATGACCCTGCCTCAACTCTGGAGAATTACCATGGCATAGAGCTGGTGGAGGAAACGGTAGCAGCTCCAGATGTAAATGCCAGATTCCCATCCATTCTTACTGAGAGTTAGCAGTTTTTCTCGAATAGATGCTTATCTATTTATGTCTTTGGCTAAAACTTTGTCCAATTTTATTGTTGCTTTTTGTATAAGGACTTGCTAAGGTCTTCACTCAGTATTTCTGGAAGTTCTGCCCCAGATTACTGATTTTTGACCTTCTTTCTTTTTTAATATAATCATGGGAATCTATAAATTTGCATATAAGTATTTCTGTGGCTATACACCTACAAATTTTGATGTATTGCACTTTGATTGTCAATCAATTCTAAATATTTTCTAATTATTTCTTTGATTCATGGGTCATTTATAAGTGTATTGATTCATATCCATGTAATTGAAGGTTATTTAGATTCTTTTTTTATTATTTTGTAATTTAATGTTGTTTTGGCAAAAGAACAATCTGTATATGCTTTCAATCTTTTTTAATTTATTGAGAGTTATTTTATGGCCCACCATATGTTCTTTGTGGTGATTGTTTCACATGTAGTTGAAAATAATGTGTATTGTGCCATTTTTTGAATGGAATGTTCTGTAGATGTTAATTGAATCAAACTCATGATTTGTGTAATTCAGATCTTCTATACTGTCTCTGATTTTCTGTCTGCTTTTTCTATCAATTACTAAAAGAAGTATTTTGACATTTTCAACTCTAATTGTATTTTACCTATTTCTCCTTTCATTTATGTACGATTTTACTTTATGTATACCCAATCTCTGTTTTTAGGTGCATACACATTTAAGATTGTTATGTCTTCTTGGAGAATTGACCCCTTTATCATTATGTAGTAGTATCCTGTTCAACTCTAACAATATACCTTGTTATGAAGCCTACTTCATCTGATAGTAATATACCTACTCAGTCTTTTTTTATAGCATTTGTATAGTATACCTTTCTCCATTTTTAACTTTTAACCTATGTCTTTATACTTAAAGTTGTTTTTATGTATGCATACATAGTTTCTTACAGAGCATATGTAATAGTTTTTCATTCTACCTGATAATTTCTTTTAATTGCAGTTTTTAGACAATTTACATTTAAAGTAGTAATTAATGTGGTTGATCTAATTCTACTTTCTTGCTGTTGTGTTTTCAATTTCTTCCATCAATTACTTTTCCTTTCTCTCTCTTTTTTGGCCTTCGTACATGCAGAGAAAAAAAAATTTTCTTAGTATTGCGATTTATCTCCTTTGTTTGCTTATTAGCTTTACCTTTCAATTTATTATTTCTTTTACTTTAGTATTTGTCCTAGGGTTAACAATATACAACTTTGACTTATCAGACTCTGATTTCAAATACATTAAATTTTCAAGTTCATGGTTAGAATCTTACAAGAGTACAGTTCCATTTTCCTCCTCCCATCCTTTGTGTTATTATTTTCATAGGTTATAATTTAAAATTTCACTATTATTGTTTAAAACAGTACATTAACTTTTAAATTTTATTTTTAATAAACACAAATAAAATTTATGCTTTTTGATGTACAACTTTAGAGTTAATGTACAACTCTAATTTTTGGCAAATGCATAAAATCATATAACCACCACCCAAATAACTCAAATAGCTTTCAGCTCTGTGTGAGCTCTGGATTGTTGTTACTGAATTTGCCTAATGGGGTTTTATCCTATACATGTGTGGATTAATATTGAGAGAAAGACTCAAAAAGAAGCCTATGCAGATTTCTGGAGAAACGTTTTCTGATTAGTTCTCCCTTTGTTGGTTTTCCAACCCCCAAATTCTAGCATCCTAGGCACCTTCAAACTCAATTCTTTGTCCTCTCAACTCAGAGAGACTGATGTGTGGTACTTGGGATTCTTCTCCCAGGACCATGGTCCAGAAGGTGTCCCTAAGCACAAAACAGTCACAGGGCCCATCTCATTTGTTTTCCTTCTTTCAAAGGTCACAGTCCTTTGCTCCTGTTTGCCAGTGTCTGAAAACTAATATTTTATATATTTTGTCAACTTCTTATTGTTTTTGGTAGGAAGATAAAATGTTAAAGTTAGAGTTTGGACTTCAGACAATTTCTCTTTTATGACTCACATCCTCATTGATCTATCCAGTCCTATTGATCTAAATATTTGTATCTTGACATCTCCAAAATCTATTTCTCCAGCCTGGCCTCTCTCCTCAACTCCAGTGGTGTAAGTCAACTGCCAAATTTACTTGAATGTTTAATGGACAACTAAAGTTATATTTAAAACCAATCTTTACATCTTCATCCCTTCCTTCCAAACCTTCTTATACCACACTGTTCTCCATTTAGGTGACAACACCATTCTTTTAGTTGTTTAGTTTATCCTTGACTCTTTTCTTTCTCTAACACCTCAGATCTAATCTATTGGGAAGTTCTTTTGGCAATATCACTCAAATTATATATAGAATCCAACCTGCTTTTACCACCTTCACTGCTGCTACCCAGTGAAGCTCACATTATTTCTTACCTATATTACTGTAATAGCCTGCTAACAGGTTGTCTCGATTCTGTCACTAAACTCTCTACATTCTACCTCCTCAGAAAGGTCAGTGATTCTGTTAAACTTTAAGTCAGATAATGTCATATCTCTTCTCAAAATTTGCCATGACTTCCCAGACCATTTTCTTTTCTTGCTCATTTCACCTTAGCAGGGCCAGAGCTAGAGTGAGGCAAGAGAGTCATCTAGGGCAATTTAAGGAGGCACTCTCTCAGGGTTGGGTGAATGCCTAATCCTTGTCCTGGCCCTGCAATCTAACCACATTGACCTCCTTACTATTCTTCATAATTGCTAAGAACACTTTGCATTTGATATACCCAGTGCTTTGAATATTGTCCCTACCCCTGGTACCTACATGTTTTGCTCATGCTCTTCATTTAGGATTCTATGTAAATGTCGTGTCATCAATGAGGCTTTTCCTCATATTCTCACTGTCATTCTGTTCCTCTACCTTGCTCTTGTATTCTTCTTAGCACTTATCACAACCTAATATATTATGTATTTATTTGTTTATTACCTATATTTACTATAAGAATACAAGGTCAATGAAAGTGGAACTTCTGTTTATTTTATGCTGTGTCCCCAGCAATTAGAGCAGTGCATGAAACATAGTAAGCATTTCATAAATTATTTGTTGAATGAATGAATATGCACAGCCTTTTATTTTCTATTTATTTTCATTTTATTTATTTCTTGCAAACATCATGCCTAGTTTACTTTTAAACAAATTTTATAGCATCTGTCTTTCAAAGAGACAATTGTGATTATTGTGATTATCCATACATTATATAATGTTTGATACACTTGATTTAATTTTTATATATTATTTAACACATTATTTAATAAACATATTATTATTTATTTTACATTGCTATTCCCTATTTTTTCCTAACTTTTCTTATTTGATCAACCTATTGCTTTAGTTTTTCCTTTTGTTAATTTCTGAATGCTAATATGTTTTACCATTTTTTCATTAATAGTTACCTCAGCTTTCAGACACATATGCCACCACTGTTATTTGAAAACATGATATTTTTCCTGTTAAGATTCATTGCTCCCCTGAGTGGGTTAGGGAGGGGAAAAAGGGGAAGGGGTAGGAGAGGAGGGAGGGGAAGCTAAATATATGGTGATGGAAAGAGAAGTCACATTAGGTGGTGAATTTATTACACAACAAGTTGACAATGCACTGTAGAATTGTATGCCTGAAACCTATGTAATCCTTGCTAACAGATGTCACCCCAATAATTCTAACAATAAAAATGACTTTAAAAAAAGATTCATTGCTCCCCTAATATTCCTTATTTAGAATACTTCCACTCTTCTCCCTCTTCTAAAATCATGCCTTCCTAGATAAGATCTTTAGAATGTTTTTACTTCTCTCTTTTCACTCCTTTACTATCCATAACTCTGATTTTTCATAGATGATCTAGTACTTTTAATACTAGACATTGCAGTTTCTCTATAAATATGGACCTTCTGTTTTAAGAATCCTTATTTAACAGTTATGTTACCATTCTCAGACAGTTTATTATTACCCATTTACATTTAACTGCTGTATTTCACATACAGTCTTGTTTGGTTTTCTTTTTCAGCTCAGGAACTGTTCTATAGTTTGATTAATTCAGTTATTGTCCATAAGCTTTATTTTCTCCTTCCAAAGATGAAATTATTCACTATTTAGCTTCCTGCATCTATGTATCAGTGGAGAATCCTACCATAGAGCTCGTAGACATTTGTCCCTTGGCATTTGCCTAGCTCTCAGTGTGAAAAGCACAACACTAATTCTTTTAATTATAGTTATCATAGTATCAAAAACATCCAAACTACAGATGTCATTTGACCCAGGGGAGGCAGATAGTTCGGAGTTGCTGGTGGAGGAAGAGTGAGTGTTGTTCAGATATCAATCTTTCTAGAAGGTGAGGCTTTCAAGGACTTGAATTGCAGCTCATTTGTGCAACAAATGTTTTCTTTCTTCTGAAAGTGCAGAGAGGCAACACATTTTTTATCTGTTTTCCTATTTCTTCGTCATGTTAGTTTGTAATGGTAAGAATAATTTCAGCTTGGTTTACTCAGAAACTCTGGCCCTCTCTCCTGCTACTTCTTTTGTAGACTCTTCCTCCAAAGACCCTTTAAAAAACCAGGTGAGGCTTTCAAGGACTTGAATTGCAGCTCATTTGTGCAACAAATGTTTTCTTTCTTCTGAGAGTGAAGAGAGGCAACACATTTTTAATCTGTTTTCCTATTTCTTCGTCATGTTAGTTTGTAATGGTAAGAATAATTTCAGCTTGGTTTACTCAGGAACTCTGGCCCTCTCTCCTGCTACTTCTTTTGTAGACTCTTCCTCCAAAGACCCTTTAAAAAACTAGTGTAAGCCTTCTTTAAAAGAGGCTTAGCTAGTTATATCTCTTTCTTTGTTCATTTACCCATCATTCATTCAAAAATATTTAGTATAGCTTCTCGGCCTTTTGACTAAGATCAAGTACAAAAAATATTTAGTACCTACTCTGTGCCAAGAACTATTCTAAGTGACTAAGACAGGTATGATCCATACCATCATAAAGTTTACATTCTATTGTGTGGAAAGAATCCAAAGGTAATTTCATATAGTTATAAATGACATAAGAAAACTGTGGAATGATTATGGTGAGTACTGAGATAAGAATGTGAGTCAATAAAACCTTTTAGAGGAGACTGAGGGTATAAGTAGGAAGCCTGAGGAAATATCAAGGGAAAATTTGTGATAACAGAAACTCTTCTCTACCACTACACAAGAGTAGGAAAAACAAACAAGGCATTTTATTTTGCAGAGCTCCATGTCAAATTATAAGAATAGTTTGAGGCTTACAGAAATCTAATCAGGAATAAATTATACTCCTGACTAGGAAGAATAAACTCTGATGTCAATATTTAACAAATCTCTAAAGAAAGAACCCAGATGTTACAACTAAGGCACAAATCTCAACTGAGCTTTTTACTTGAATGCTCCCCTCATACTTAGAAATAAAAATTCATGGGCTTCAGAACTATTGAATTAGAATCTTGGGATAAGTTCTAGGAATTTGTATTTTAACAGACCCTCCAGAGGACTCTTATTATGTAAGATAAATTTTGAGAACCACTAACATAATATATAGGTGGAAATAAATTTTAAGTTGTCAACACTATATTAGTGCAAAAAGGTCTAGAATAGGTACAATCACCCATGTTAAAATATTAGCAAGATGAAATAGCATGGCAAATATTCAAACACAGTATAGGGAAAAATTAATCAAAAGAAGAACTAAATATGGAAGAAAATGTGTGACAAATACTGAAAGTCATTTCCTCATCTTCAATGAATAAAAAAAAAATCCTGTGTTTCACCCGGGCATATGGTTGCACAATTACAAAACTAGATTTCTCTTATTTCAGCTAGAAGTGGCCAAATAATTAAGTTCTGGCCAATGGGATGTGTGCAGAAGTGCTATGCTTCACTTTCAGATCCTCCATACCATTTCTACCTTCTCACTGGCTATGGATATGATAGTTGTAACTGGAGAAGCCAATTTAAATACAAGCATAAAAGCTACACAATTTGTCCTACCAACCTCACACTACCTCTAAACTGTAATTTGAAATAGAATAAACTTCTATCTTGTCTAAGCTACAGTATTTTGGAGACTCTGTTACAGAAGTTTAGTACACACCTTAATGAATACACTACATAAATCCAGTAAAACAAGGACTCAAAGACAAATTATCAAACAACAGAATCAGATGAAAAGGCAGAGTGCAGAACTCAGGAATAAAATCAAAGATCAAAACAATTTTCATGCAGAACTAATAATTAGGAAACTAAAAAGAATAATTAAAAGATGGGATAAATATAATTATTAATGGAAAGAAAGACCTGCGGTATATTCACTCAGCAAATGCTTGTTTTAGAGCCACTTTCTTCCAGACATTGTTTTAGGTCCAGGTAATTGGAGAAAATAACTTACGTGTTATATTTTAGACAAAGGAAACAATATGAGTGAAAACCTTAAAGCAGAAAAGAGATTGATGTTTTATTCATAATAGGAATGAAGTTTGCATAGCTAAAGCTGTGAGCAAGAGAAAAAGAATTATATGGGATTAGTCGAAAAATTTGGGAGGGTCCAGATTATGCAGGGCCTCTAGGGACCATGGTAAGAATTTTTATTTTATTCTAGGATAATTGGGAAGCCACTGGGATGTTTTAGATGGGAGAGAAGCATGATTTTTATAATTGAAGAAAGATGAGAAAATTTTGCATTTTAGAAGATCATTCTACCTATTTTATGAGGAATAGATTACAAGGGGACAAGAGTGGAAGCAAGGAAACCTACTGTATACTTTCCCTCCACTAACAACTCCAAGGCAAGTGAACTACATGGATTTCAGAGAAACTTTTGTGGTGCGATCAACAGTACTTAGTGAAAGTGTATGTACAGGGTAAAGGAAAAAGAAGTCTGAGATAATTCTCAGGCAAACGACCAAAGCAGCCTGATAGTGTCATTTACCGAAATAGGTGAAGAGGGGAACAGGAACAATTTGGGAAGCGGGAGAATACCAATAGTTCAGTTTTGCATGTGTAAAGTTTGAAATGCCTGTGAGGAAATAACTGAAAGATGTCTCCCAAAAATTGTGTATGTAAGATATGAAGCTCACAGAAAAGGTATGATCTGAAGATATAAAACTGGGAGTCCTTAGCATATAGTTGGTAATTGCAAGCAAAGAACCAAATGAGATCAGCTGGGGTTGAAATGCAGCATGGGAAGATAAGAGAGTTCAAGCCCACACTCTGAGGGGCTCTCAATATTTAGAGTGGTTAGAGGGGGAGAAATTTTCAAGTAATATTGAAAAGGAAAAATCCAGAGAGGTAGGAGGTAAGCCAGAAAAGTGTGGTGTCATGGAAGGCAGAAGAGAGTGTGTTTCACTAAGTAAATACTTCATTGAGAGGTCAAAAGAGATGAGGATTGAACAGTGTTCATTGAATTTAGCTATAAAGAAGTCTTTAGTGGGAGCTGCTTTAGATTGCTGATGGTTAAAGAGTAGGAAAAACAGGTATGTATGTAAGTGGTTTAATGATAAGATGGCTAGGAACTTGCAACCCTTAAGAGAAACCCTAGCTCTGTCTCTCCTGTCTTCTTTTCATACATGATACCTGGGCCTAGGGAAAGTAGTTGAGGTCAGCTTAGTTCTATGCACTGAGAAATGTTTTTCTTCTTTGACCCATTTCTCTGGCATTGGAAGATGTGATCTTTCATATTACTGGAAATTAATATCAGAGATTCACAGTTAGGCTTAGAAGGAAGCCACTTAAACCTTTAGGTTTAAATAAATAAATAAATTTCTATGTGACTCAGACCTACAAACTAGAGCTTTTAGGATCCAAGTTCTCAACTAACAGTAAAGTGGGGCTTTTTGTTTCTTTTTTGTTTTGTCTTCTTTGTAGCTATATCTACCTCAGGGACCTCACTGAAAAAAAGGGATAGTTGGAATAAATCAGAATTCATATATTCCTGGGACTTCTATCAAAATATCATCTTAACAGCTCCCTATTTCAACTTTTTACATGACCAAGCTACCAACTTCAATTACACATCCTTTGACAGTCTCTGTCTTGTTCCAAACCTGTGCTTGTACTCATATAGAAAACCTTTCTAATATTTATATACCTCTCCTCTATAGTAATAGAATGATAACCTTAAACTTCAATCATATCTTTGTCACCTTCCTGCCTCCACCCTCCTTACTGCCAAACTCCCCCCTACAGACACACACACACACACACACACACACACACACACACACACTTGACTATATATCAATTTCTATAGCTTAAATTTTCTAGATATCAGGCTTTGCCTAACTATTTGACCAAACTTTCTGGTACAATATACACTGAATCTGTTATTTGGTACTTTCCTTATGTTAATTAGTTATCTAGGCTTCTGTTACCACTTCTTCCCCATGTGGTCTATGTAGTCATTGACAAATTTATTTTTATTCTCATTTTTCATAGCTATAGAAATAAAGTTATAACCAATTATGGTTCCAATAGACTTCTTGAAGAATAAAGTAATCTCATTTTGAGAGGTGTACATTCTTCTCTTTTAAATATATTTGTCCCTAGTATTTCCTTAGCATCTTTATTGTTTGCTTTTTGTTTTTTATTGAGTTTACTTCTATGGCTACATAGATTTGGGGACAAGAAGTTTTACCCTCTACAAAAATGACCTAATAACATTAAAATTTTTATGAAAATATTATTTATATACAATAAAATTCATATATTTTAAGTATATGGTTAGATGAAGTTTGGTAATTATATACAATTGTGTAACAACCACACATATAGCCTGGTTTTGGAACCACTGCTACCTCTGTCTACATGTTTTTAGCAATTTTTCTCAGGTGGTTTTTATACACACTACTTTTGAACACCACTGACATATTTATTACTATTGCCTGGCCCTGGGTTACTTTGCATCTGATTCCCTTTGTCTTTTTTTATCTCATAGATTGTTGCTGTGTTGTCGGGGAATTGATTTCCTGGCATGAACAGACAGTTGACTTTTACTTTTCTGCCAATGTTACCACAAGCAGAGCCACATATTCAGCTGGTATGGAGTAAGAGAATATAAATTGTCATTTTGTTTTGCTTGGCATAATATTAATGATGTTCAGTGCTTCCACAAACTCATGTCCTGAAGTTCAATGCCAAATAGAAATGCTTTTTGTCTGAACCACTGTTTGTAATTCAATGGTTATATAGGTACCAATGTGTCCTGATACTTTAGATGCCAGTGATATACCTATAGCATGGAAGTAAAAGTAATAAAAAATCATTACTTCTTATTTTAGAAGAAAGCAATGACTTTGAAATTAGACTTTCAAAACTATGCCCTGGGTTTCTGTACTAATATAATACAGAGTAAAAAAACAGTATGGGTCAGCAATTTTCTGAGAATCACAAGTGCTACTTAACATCATCACAGTCTCCTCCCAGTATTCTCTGTATAAGTATAGAGTGAGTTAGAATAGTGCGTAGTGAGTTACAATCATTTTCCATAATAAAAAAAGTATTCTGGAAATGAGGAATACTTATGGGTTAGAGCCATGGGATCTAATCCTGACTTTGCTACTAACTCACTGTTTTGTATATCAATTTTCCCATTTTACAATAAGGACAATAAATTAATTAGTTTCTGAGGGCCTTTCTAGCTCTGAAAGTGCATGAATCTGTAAATTTTATCACTTTTCTCCTTCATCCAAATTGTGAGAAGAGGGAGAAGAAGTGTTGGATTGCTTTTACTCTTTTAGCTTAACAATTAGCTCTTGAGTTGATTAATGCTCTGCTGGCAACTACGACATCTTAGTGAAGATGATTTAGTATTTCAGCAATTGCTGGATGCCTATAAATGTGCCAGCTTGGTATATTGAAATTAATAAGGTTTCTAAAGGTATTTCAAACTGGCTTTAATTAATTAAATGCTGGATAGATGCAGTCCAAGGTTAACCACTTAATAAATTGGCAACCAAATAAAAAATGGAGTCAAACATTTTGAGCAGCTTACTGGAAGGGATCTGGGCTATCCACCAAGAGATTCTGTAGTAATTCTGGCAGCAGGGTGGGTCATTTTCAAGCTCCTGACTTGTTGTCACTATACGTTTTCACCCAAGACTAAATTCTTCCCCAAAAGAACTGCACAGTATTGCTTCATCTGTAGCAACAATGCTTATGTTAGTGTCCACTAAAAGAAAATCCCCACATGCAATGTGAATAGTTGAGACAAGAACCAACTTTAATTTACTGTGTATTTGAACATAAGAATATTATAAAAAAGGACAATAGTGATAGTTCTTAGGTATGCAGAAAAGTCCTTTGCTGTTTCTCTGAACTGGACTTTATGTAGAAGACTAGATAAAAAGTAAAGAGAAGTTGCTTAGAAAAAGGGATTGTAAAGTAAGATAATTTGGTCCTATTTAGAAAACTGTAGTGAGTGTTAAGTTATTGAAGATTTGAAAGCAAGAAGTAATTAAGGTTGGCCATGTCCCTAGTGAGTAGATTAATTCAGAAAAATTTCTGTTTTCTGAGAAACTAAAAAAATAATCATTATCACTCAACTTGTCAGAGAGCTGTATTTGGAAAAACCTGAGAATTTTGTTGTCAAGCTATAAAACCAAGAAACGCGTTAAGCAGCTACTTTGTGCTCAACTCTGTGCTATGGAGAACACAAGAAAGAAATGGGATTCCTGCCTGAGAGTACTTACAAATACAGCATGATATAATGGAAAGAGTTATGGATTGAGAGCCAGAAAGCTTTAGATTCCACCAGCTTACTCTATGACTTTGGTTAAGGAAGTTCTCTCTGAGATTCAGATTCCCAGACTATTGAAGTAGGATTCAATGAGATAATATGTGAGAATACTTCAGAAACTATGGAGAACTGCTCACATGCATTCAAAGACAATACAGTTGCTAATGACTAGAGGTAGTACTGGTGTAGGAAATAGTGCAGACACTTTGATTGTCAAACAAACCTGGGTCCTAATCCTTTGTCATTTGCTAACTATGTGGCTTTGTTTTTTTGTTGTTGTTTTTTATGTGGGTAGTTCCTTAGCTGGGAATCGAACCCAAGCCGCAGCGTTGACAGCGCCAAAGCCTAGTCACTACTTTAGGGCAGTTATTTAGCCTCTATGAGCCTCATTCCCCATTTGTATAATTAGCATAATGATAATAAATGCTTACTTCACAATATTGTTGTTTGTCACATGGTAGGTATTTGGTAATGGCAGCCTTTATTACTCATACACAAAATGAATATAGTCAAATAGAAAACTCTATGGTATAAGCTATAAAGGTAATAGGAATTCAAAATTCCATATCAAAATACATTGCAAACAAAATTGCTATGATAACAGAAGTAACTGAGAGTACCACTTTTCAAAAATGTTATATAGTGACAATAGACCTTTAAAAGAAAACTATTGTAAGTTTTAAGAAATTACATGAGTTTAAGGCAGCAGCATTGGAGACACAGGGTTGTTGAGGAAATAAAATTTATGAGTTGACAATTCATTGGCATGTGAAAACATAGTAAGTGAGGGAGAGTGACTCTCATGTTTTTGGCTTAGGTGATTAGATAGGTAATGGTACTACTTATTCATTCAACAAAAATTTATCGATGCCTACTTTGTACCAGGTTCTGGAAGTAGTGTGGTGATCTAAACAGGCATAGTTCTGTTCCACATGTATGTTACAATCTACTGGAAGAAACCGGATATAAACAAAATAAACAAAAATTGTAATTCTAAACTGTGATAAGTATTAAGAAGGAAAAGTACAGAGGGCTATGTCAAACCATGTCAAGGAGAGATTATAGTGAATATGAGAGTTTTGAGTGGGAACAAAAAAAAAGATGACTTCATTTTCTGAACATGTTAAATTTTGAAGTATCAGTGGGAAACATCATTGAAGATATCCAGAAGGAATATGAAGATAGAAATTTGGAGCTCAGAGTAAGATCTGGGTAGCAGGCATTAAAAGAAATTTTGTTCAATGATACTTGAGTTATAGGGGTTGGGGGTGTATTGTATATACAGTGTTTTGTTTTTAATTGGATTTTAATATCTTCAGTTGGGTACACACTCTATAATTCAAACACGGTACTTATCATTTCCTGTTTTCTTATTCCTGAACAATATCAACTTTATAAATTTATTTTACTTGTTGACCTCTGAAAACACTTGAGTTTTCAGTTTCTAGTGTAGCAAGAAAAGCTTAAATTTAGCATTTAAGACAAATTTTAACCTAGCAAAATATTTTAAATGTTATTTTTAAATTATCATACATAAAAAGGACATTTTTCTATCTTGATACATAGTTCTATGAATTTTAACATATGTATAGATACATGTAATCACTACCACAATATGGACACAGAACATTTTCAACAGCCCAAAAAACTCCTTCATTCTACCACTTTATAGTCATCCCCTCCACCCATGAACCCTAACATTCTGTTCTCCTTCCTAGTGGTCTTGCTTTTTTCAGAATGTAATAGAAATTAAAAAATGCAACATGTAGTCCTTTGATACTGGCTTCTTTCATGTGTTTCAGAGTCATCCAAGTTGTGAAAATCAATAGTTGGCTATTTTCATTTTTCTGCTGGGTAGTGTTCTATTGTATGGCTATACTACAGTTTGTTCATGTATTCAGCCATTGCAGGATATTTGAGTCCTTGCCAGTTTGTGGCAGTTATGAATACAGCTGATATAAACATTGGTAATCAGACATAAGTTCTCATATCTCTGGGGTAGAAACTCAGGAGTGAGATTGCTGAGTCATATGATAAGACCATGCTTAACTTTATAGTAATTGCCAAAGCATTTTCCAGAGTGGCTGTCACATTTTTCATTCCTTGGTAGTGTCAATATTTTTTAAAAATGAATTTCTTGTTATAAAAGTAAAGGATGTGTGTGTTTTAAAAAGAATATACCAGAAATTAAAAAAATGTAAAGTGAAATCCTCCATTGCCCCTCCCCTAACCACAGAAAACTGTTCATGATTTCAAGTGTATCCTTTCAGAAACATTTAAGTATTCATGAGTACGAGGGCTGTCTAGAGAAAAATTCAGTCATAAATTCCTCTATTTTTTATATTACATGGCTGTATAGTTTCTGGACAGCCCTCATACATATGGACATATACAACTATGTTTGTTATTTTTAAAATTATATAGTATTATAAAAGAATATGCTTCTGTACTTTAATGTACATTGTACATTTATATCTATGATCCATTATTAGTTCATTTCTGTATAAGGTGCAAGGTTAAGGTTGAGGAAGGGTTTTGTTTGTTTTATTTTGTTTACATATTGATGTCCAATTGTTGCAACACTATTTGTTGAAAAAAACTATCTTTACCCCATTGAATTGCTTTTGCACTTTGGCCAAAAATCAATCGCCCACATTTATGCGGGCATATTTCTTGGCTTTTTATTTTGCTCCATTGATCTATATGTCTATCCCTTTGCCATTGTTATGATCTTTTGATTATTTAACTTTACAGTAATTTTTAAAATAAGGTAGTGTGATTGCTCCAACTTTATTACTTTTCAAAGTTATTTTAGCTACTCTAGTTCATTTGCTTCCCTTATAAATTTTAGAATCAGTTTGCCTATATCTATAGAAAAATATTCCAGGAATTTTGATAAAAAATTGCATTATATTTATATACACAAATTTGAGTAGAATTTATATCTTTACTGTGTTGAACTTCCCAATCTATTAACATGGTATGCCTTTCCATTTAGTTAGGTCTATCTTTCATGAGCATTTTATAGTTTTCAACATATAGAACCTACACATCTTTTGTTAGATTTACACTTAAATATTTCACTTTCGGGAGGTAATCATAAATTATGTTGTTTTAAAATTTGATTTCTAATTGTACATTGTTAATATATAGAAATATGATAGATTTTTTGTGTTGACCTTATATCCTTTGATCTTGCTAAACTCACTTATTATTTCTATGGTTTTTTATAGGTTATGTTTATATATCACTGAATTCAATTTCCCATACTTTGTGTTGATTTTGGCATCTATGTTCCTAAAGGATATTGGTCCATTTCTTGTAATTTTTTACAATATATTTTTCTGGTTTTGGTATCAAATACTTTCCCCTAAGCTCATGAATAAGGCAAAGTTGCCAACTCTCACAATTCCTATTCAACATAGTACTGGAAAACCTAGTCAGTGTGTAAGGGAAGAAAAATAATAGGTATACTAATTACAAAGGAAGAAGTAAATCTCTTTATTCACTAATGACATGGTCGTCTTTACATAAGACAGTAAGGAGTCTACATAAAATGCTATTTGAACTAGTAAGATCACAAGACATAATGTCGGTATACAAAACGTAATTGTATTTCTATGTAGTAATCAACAAACAATTGGAAGTTTAAATTTTAAAATGCCATTTACAGAAGCATACAAAAACATTAAACATGGATGCATAAAGTAAATAAAATATGTGCAAGATCTGTATACCTAAATGTACAAAACATTGCTGAGATAAACAGAAGATGTAATGGAAAGATACACCACAGTCATGCATTGGAATGCTTAATATTTTTAAGTTATTGTTTGTTTTCTATTGTATAACAAATTACCACAAATTTAGTGGCTTAAAACAACACAAATTTATTATCTCACAACTTATGTGAGTCAGGAGTCCAGGCACAATTTAGGTGGCTCCTCTGTTTATGTCTCAACAGGCTGGCTGAAATCAAAATGTTGGCCAGGGCTGCAATTTTATCTGAGGCTCAGAGTCCCCTTCCAAACTCACTGGTTATTAGAGAATTCAGTTCCTTGCACTGTAGGACTAAAGATCAGAGAAAGAGTCAATGACCAGTCCTTTGAAGCACTGGAGCAAACAAGTAAGTTGGAGCTTCTCACGGTAATCTGAGGATCCAATAACATCTAGCCACTAAAGTAGAATTATATAGTGGAAGCTCATGTAGAGATCTAAGCGAAGTTTTTGCCTTTGTGTAAGGTCTCATATCTTTGGAACCTAGCATCTGATGGTAGATTTGGGGCTGCTGTTGGTTAGCAGTGTTAGTAGTAAGAAAGAAGAGCTAGATACTAAGCAGAGAAAAGCAATGACAAATTGGCATCTATCAACATCTCTGCATCTATCACCATATCTGTAGCAGATTTGTATTTTTCAAAGATAACTAAAACAATATCTTCCATTTTATATGCTCATCTGCACTATGATCTTGCCATTCCCCCATCAAGAGGTGCAGTCTATTTCTCTCACCTCATTGAATCTGGGCACTACCTGTGACTACTTTGACTAATAGAATATAGTGCAAGTGAAACTATGCCAGTTCTGGGCACAGCACTTATCTGGCATAAAAAATATCTGTTTTCTGCTTCTTGAAACAGTCGCTATTGGTACACAACATTATGGAACCCAGCTTCCATGCTGTAGAAGCCCAAGCCACATGGTAAGGCCATATGTAAGTGCTCTAATCCATAGCCCCAGCTAAGCTACCCAGCCAACAGCAAATCATTTGCATAAACCATATTGGGTATCCAGTCCAGCTGGCTTTATAGATAAATCCAGCCTCAGATAGTATCTAGCTGATACTGGGAGACTCAAAGTGAGAACTACTCAGCTGAACCCAGTCAACCCACAGAACCATAGAAAGAATAACTTTTTTCATCCAGGAAGTTTTGTGGATGACTGATTATGTAACAATAGATAATCAGAACAGTATCTGATCATGAGGACCCTTCAAGGATTATAGCCATTGCTTCACTCTCACCTCCCAAACCTCACACAGGTCTCTCTAACATGGAACCATTAAATAAAGGGGTTCCAGGAAATGTAGTTTCTAGCTCAACTAAGTTGACAATAGAACTTTTGGTATACAGTAAACTCTTTGTTAACTGGAACTCAAGCAAATCTGCCAGTTGCTTGAGAGCACCAGTTGTTTAGAGAGTGCTGGTTCTTTGAGTTCCGGTTAATGAAGAGTCTACTGTATTTGGCTTCACTGTATCACTTTGGCTATTGGAATGTGATTTGATATGACACAAGTGGAGGCTTATATGGACTTGTGTGTTGACTTGTTCTTGCAATTTTCCTATCTGTTATGAGAAGAATATGCCCTGAATAACATCTGGTATGATAAGATATATCTAGCATAGCTAAATCCAACTGTCAGGCTGGAGTCAAGCTTAGCCAAGCCCAGCAGAGCCCAGCAAAGCCCAACAGAATGATAATGGCTAGCCAATCTGTGAACAAGAAATAAATACTTGTTTTAAGCCACTGTTATATTTGTTTTGCCACTGATATTTTTGAATTGTTTGTTACATGGCATTATTTCAGGCAATGACCATTTATTATAAATGGTAAATAAATGGAAAGAACCAAACATTTTTTTCTGCCTCACCTGATGAAAGTACTTCAGGGTAACCAAATAGTAGATGTGGAAATGTTCTTTACAGAAGGATCCCAGCTTATAAATGCAAGAACCATGATAATCACCATTTTGAAACCTATAGTGAAATGACAGTTCTTGGCAAAGATGATCAAAAACTGCCAAAATTTTGATGGATAAATCAGGCTGACAGCATATGAATAAACTAATCAGCGTTAACATCACACACAAAAAAAAGAGACAACCAGGTACTATGTCTTCCAATGTGATGCAATAGGAAGTACCCCAAAAAAAAGACCCAGTTATAGTTTATTCTCACTATAATTTGCATCTAAATCTGGTAAATGTCTATATCTAGCTACAGGAAATACAGGGGTCAGAAGAACTGATAAGTAATGATACCAGTTAATGCATTGGGGAAGCCTGGAAGAGGTTAAATGACACCAGCTAGAAGGAGCATTTAGCAAAAATCCAGAATATGGGAAATTTTACAGGACAAAACTGATATCTTCCACAAATACACTAAAAGGAAGAAGAGAAATGTAACCTATAGATTAACAGAGATTTTATCAATCAATTCCAACATATGAGTATGTACATTGTTTAGATCTTGATTCAAACGAATCAATTGTAAAAAAATGTAGAAAATGACAGGACATTTTGATACTGAATGTTTTTTTTGATGATATTAAGGAATATTTGTTATCTTTAGATGCAATAATAGCTTTAGCTACAACTATGGAAGAGTCATTACCTTTAGATGTGGCATTGTACTTATATTTAAGATTGGTCTTATCTTTTAGAGACACATACTGAAATATTTATGGATGAAATGATACATCTTGGTCTTGTTTCAAAATGGAGGGCAGTATGTGGGGTATAGATAAAAGAAGATTAGCTAAGAACCTAGGTTTTTGTTTTTGGTTTTTTTTTACTGGAGCAATTGGGTGTATGGTGGTATAGTTAGGGAGATAAAGAAACCAGAGAGAGAAACAGGTTTTGATCAGGACAAGGAGAATGGCAGATCAGGAGTTCTGTTTTTGATACATTAGATTTAAAATGACTATTAAGTGTGGAAGTGGAGATATCAAGCAGATAATTGGATAAGACATTCAGGTGCTCAGCTGAGAGGTTACCCTGGAGATGTAATCTAGGGTGTCATCAAATTCTGTCGTTTACACTCTCTATGTATGATCTCATCCATCTATGTGTCTTTAATATTTTCTAGATTAGGTAGGAGCTATTCTGTCCGCTACAGTTCTTTTTTTTTTTTAATTCATTTTTATTGTTAGACTTATTGGGGTGATATCTGTTCCTCTACAGGTCTTACCACTCCTACAAGTAGTGTCTGTTTGTTCAGCCATTTTAGATGACAAGTTATCAGTATCTATTAAAATTAAAATGTAAATCCTTAATGACCAAGCAATTGTATTTCTCTGTATCTACCCTAGAGTAACATTGGCACATGAGCAAAAGTAGACATGACGGGGGTACTCACACAATTTTATTTGTAGCAGCAAAAATTAGAAATAACCTAAATGTCCACAAACAGAGGAATAGCTAAATTTAAAGTATTTCTGAACTATGAATATTATTCAACAGTTAAAAAAGAATTAAGGATATTTCTATATAATGTAATCGAAAGATCTCTAAGATGTATTGCTGAATAAAAAAAGCAAGTTGCAGAAGAATATTTCTATTTCTGTGTTGATATCTTTTAAAACACTGTGTGTGCATGTGTGCATACATGTATTTATATGTAAGAATTAAAAATTTTAGTATATTTCAAATACTATATAAAAATATGACATTGGCTGTATTTGGGTAGGATACTGAGTTTGGGGACTGGTCAAGAGAACTTTTAGCTTTATAAATAATATTTCAAATTTATAAGAAAAATATATTTACATATAACTTGCAAAATTATCTTTTTTCTAATTTAAAAGAATGGAGTAATTAAATGTGACTATCTGGAATCAAGTCATAGTGAAGTGGTTAGGAACAAAAACTTTGAAGTGGGATTTCATGGGTTTGAATCCTGGCTTCGCAATTTTACTAGCTGTGTTCGAGCAAAATACATAAATTCTTTGTGCTTCTGTTTCTTCGTTTTTAAAATAGAGGCAACAATAGTACTTACCTCAAAGGATTGTTTTAAAATAATATATGCAAGAGGCTTAAAAGTCTGTTTAGCACATAGTAAGTGATCAATAAATCTCAGGCATTTTTATTGTTATTGTTATCATTTCCATTTATTAATACACTTGTGGTTTGCAATATGTTTTATGATCTCACTTATTTATGGAATCTAAAGATTAAAATAAACAAGTAAAAAAACAGAAACAGACTCATAGACACAGACTGGTTTGGAATATTAAGGGTGTCTGGATACTATTCTTGGGAATAAGATCAGGAAATGTGGGCTGAATGGTATTGTTAGGATATTCATAGAAGATTTATTCATGAAATATTTTGCATACCTATTATGTGCAATTGTGTCAAAAGTGTTTTTGATCATAGATTGCTGTCTGCCTGACAAGCCAAGTCTGATACTATTCAATGGTTTTGTCAAAACTTGAGAAGAAAGAAAAGAGAAAAATGCAGATGACATAAGTTTTTAAAGGAATTCCAATTCCACTGACAAACACGCAGGGTTGAATCCAATAAGACAAAAGTATTTTTTTTCATAAAGTAAAATAATCTTAAATTAGATCTTAAAGTTTCTTTCATCCAACAGCCATTCGGTGCTATAACACTCTCACCAGTATCCCATATTAAGAACATTGTAACTCTTAAACATTGTTTTGAACAGAGGGCTCATTATTTCATAAAGCAAACTGTTTAATTGTTGAACAGCTAGAACTGTACCTTATATTGATTCCGAATCAACTCTGCAAATTTAAGAACTGGCTCCTTTTCTGACTAGGGCTACACAAATCACTTCTCTTTCACCTTTTACATGGCAACTTTTTAAATATTTGAATATTTGTAGACAGTATACTGTCACCCTAGAATCAGTTATTTTTCAGGTTAAAAATTCCTGCACTGACTTGATTTCCTATCACCCTCCTTATCTTCTGGACCAATTCTAGTTCAGTGGTGTTCTACTTAAAGTGTAGGGCTTAGTATTTTTTTTTCTTGCTGGGAAAGTACATCTGCTATTGCAACTTGTCACTTTTGCACATATCAGAGAGATAATCTGGAGCAGTTGTTCCTCTAATGACCTCATATAATTAACCCTTGTGGTGTCTAATTAAAAATAAACATATATCAGGGCCCTTACGTTTCCCTGTGGAACTGTTCTAATTCATCTTTGTCCTCTGGCTACTATTTTACATAAGATAACCACAGGGGAGTTAATTTTGGAAACACATATGATAGAAACTTGGAGTTCAGTTTTTTTCCTTAATGTACTTTCAATCAGTCCTTCTGGTTATACTTGATAATTTTATAACTATTTATTTTTCCATCCCTAGCCCTATGTAGGCAACACTGAAAATTAAACCTTAAAATGGCATAGCCTAGGTTAACCTCATCCTCAAACCTACCCAAAATTTACCTCTAAAGCCAGGTAACAGCTATTTTTTCAACTGAGGGAAATGTTAGCCTACTCTCTCGCAGAAATAGGAGAAATCCAAGGGAGGGCATACCAGCATACCTTTAAGCCTTTATAGACCCTTTGGTTATCAAGTCCTGACTGTTAAAGAACCCAGAATTTGCTCCTTTATTAAAGTCACTGAATTCAGAGTTATTTTGTCCCTCTGACCCTTTAAAGTAAGTTTCAGCTGATTTCCATATGACTGAGTAACTTCCAAACACTGGGACTCCATCCTTGGATCTCTTCTCTACTTACACTTACTCCTCTTCCTCATATAGTCTTTTAGTGTTAAATATCATATGTATGTTGATAATACAATGTATATCTACTGTTCAAATCTACCCTTGAATTCTCCCATCCATGGTTTGATTCACCCTAAGGTTGGCTTACTTTAGAGTCATAGTATGGTTGCTGGCACACATCAGGACTACATTACTCCTTGTTCCTATCTAGTGGAAAAATGACTGCATTGCTTCCCACAGTCAAAATTTCATCAAAGGATTTTTCTATAATAAATATATATTATCATGTAGTATTCTCTTTTAATCTGTTAATATGGTGAAGTCTTTTCATACATTTTCTAATTTCATACATTTTCTAATATTAAACCACTCTTGCATCTCTAGCATAAAACCAACCATTGGATTTAATATTTCATCTAAGATTTAACCTTTATATTCATAAATTAAATAGGCATGTCATTTTCTTTTCATATCATTTATTTTTCTGGTTTTAGTATCATCATATCTTCAAAGAATAAGTTAAAAAGTGGACCAGGTGTTTTCTCTGGAGGAATATTTTTAAATACTGCTTTAATTTATTTCATGATTCTAGGATTGTTAAATGTTTATATTTTCTTCGGTCAGTACTGGTAAGTTTAGGTCAAACTTTTTAATTGTAATGTCGATCTCTTCTACAGTAGTTGGAATTATTTTTGTCTCCTTGACATAACACTATTTGGAGAAATGTGCTGAAATCATTCTTTATGTCGTAGATTTGAAACTTTTTCCTGTAATTTTATCAATTTGTTCTTCACATTCTTGAGGCTATAAATATATTCAAATTTTGAATTAAATAATTACCATTCAGTAATGATTCTCTCAATGCCTAATATTATTTTTGTATAAAAGCCTATTTCATCTAAGATTATGTAGGTACACTATTTTCCTTAAGAGTTGCCTGATATTCCTTTTCTCTATTGTTTTACTGATAAAAAAGTGTTTTGTTAGGTTAAGTTCTAAACATATATTATTCTTATTGACTTGTAATAATTATTTCAAACAATTTATGTGTAGTCTTCAAATTAGCACAATTTGATCACTTACCCTTTAATTTAAATGAAAATTAATTCAGAGAAATACTAACTATGCAGTTGGCCCATGACATAGGCATGCTCAACTACATACGTTAACTTGGGGAGCTAAGTTCATAATGATTTCTAATCATTCAAGTTTGCTGCAGGCCCATTTTATGTCATCAACCTCTCTGTTTACTACATACTCCTGCATTTAAATGGTGGGTCTGAAATAATGATAGTACAGTGGTTGTTAAGATGAATTTTTAAAAAACTTGAGTTACTTCAATTCCATATTTTGTTTGACTACTTAGAGTTTTTATTTATTTTAAAATTCAAAACAATGCAACAGAGTATGAACTGCAAGATAGAGTATTTTTGTTCCACACATGCAATATTTTACTCAGTTTAATTAATGTGCTTATATTTTAAATTTAATATTTTTAAATTAATTATTGTTTTAAAAATAAAAGAAACCAAAAAGATAAAGATTTTTGTATATTATTACATGGTTATCACTGAAAAGAGTTTTGTCATATCAAGGAAAAGAGCATTAAGAAATTATCTGCTTTGGGTGATAAATACACTAGGTATGCCACTGTTAGGCAATTTACTCGTTCTCTTTATAGGCTATTAGAATTTTCTCCTTGAGATATTCTAAAATTTCACCATCTCTAGGTATGAGTTTTTGTTATTTCTCTTTAAGAGCACTGTCAATAAGTTGTTTATCTTTAATTCTGGAAATTTTATCTATATTTTTTCTTCAAAATTTCTTCTTCCCTGTTTCATTTTTTTCTCTCTTTCTGGAACTCCCATTATCCAGATGTTAGTGTATCTACTTCTATCACACGTATATCCAAGGTTTTCTTTCATATTTTCTTTTTGATTGAAAATTTTTTTCAATCTGATTTTATAATTTGTTAATTCATTCATTACCTGTATTCATTATCTTTTTTATCTCTGACATTGTACTCTTTTTTCCTTATTTCAGGTATTGAACTGTTTTTTATATAAAATATTTCTTTGTTCTTTTTTGAAATGTTTTCAATTACCTTTAATCACTGATATACAATTTATATACAGTAAATTTACCAATTATACTTTGGTGAGTTTTGACAAATCATGTAACTACCATCTATATCAAGATGTTGAGCACTTCCATCACCTACAAAAGTATTCTTAAGCTTCTTCGGGCCCATTTGCTTTCTGTCACTGTAGTCTGCATTTGAGTTCCATAAAAATGGAGTAGTACAGAATATACCCTTTTGTGTCTGGCTTCTTTCACTTAGCAGAACTGCTTTTGAGATCCAGCCATGTTGTTTCATGAAGCAGTAGTTTATTATTTTTTTTTTATTAGTGGGTAGTGTTCCATTGTATGAACAATGCGCAATTTGTTTATCTATTCATCTGTTGATGAAAACTTAGGTTATTCCCAGGTTAGGGCTACTATGAATTAAACTTATATGAATATTCAAGTATGAGTCTTTTATGGAAATATGTTTGTATTTATTAGATAAATGCCTAGGCATGGTATGACAGGGTTGTATGGAAAGTCTATGTTTAGCTTTACAAGAAAATACTGAACTATTTTCCGTAGTGATTGTACCATTTAATGATCTCACCAATAAGATGTGAATTTCAGTATTTCCAAATCCTTACCAATACAGAGCATTATTACATCCTTTAACTTTGGCCATTCTAGTGAGTATATAGTAGTATCAGTTGGATTATGATTTTATTGGTATTTTCCTGATGACTAGTTTTGAAGAAGATCATTCCATGTGCTTATTGGCCATTTCTATAGCTTCTTTTACAAAATCCCTATTCAGATTTTTGGCCACTTTTTCTGCAGGTTGTTTTTCTTTTATTATTATTAATAAATTTTGAGAATTCTTTGTATACTCTTGATAGAAGTCCTTTGTCAGACACCTTTGAAATGTTTGCAAATGTTTCACACAATCTGTGACTTGTCTTTTTTAACAGTATACATATATTATTGTTAATACAGGAATTGTATGTTTAATATTTTTAAGTTTTTTATTAAAATCATATATACATAGCAAAATTATTACTAAAGTCAAACTAATTAGCATGTCCATCCCTTTACATAGTTACCATATTTGGGGGTGTGTGAGAACACCTAAAATCTATTCTCTTAGCAAATTTCCAGTGTTTCATACATTAATGGTATATTTTAAAGAACAAAGTTTTAAATTTTGATAAAGTCCAGTTTATCAGTGTTTATTTTTCTTTTATGCCTCATGCTTTACAATTGTGTCCTTTGAAATCTTTACTTACTGCAAGATTTGAAAGATTTTCTCTAACTTTTTTTTCTTACTATTGTTTATTTCAAGTAAATTTTTGTGTGGCATGAGGTAAGTTCAAGTTTTGTTCCTTTTCTTTTGGGGGGCTGGGGGGCATATGGATATCCAGTTGTTCTCTCACCACCTGCTATAAAGATAATCTTTTCTCCATTTAATTATCTTGGCACAGTTGTCAAAGATCCTTTGACCATAACTGTGTGGGTCTATTTCTAGATGCTCTATTTTGTGCCATTGACCTATATGACTGTCTTTTGCCAGCACCAAATTATTTTGATTTCTGCAGCTTTTTAACTAAATCTTAAAATCAGGCAGTGTGAGTACTCCCACTTTGTTATTTTAGAAAATTCTTTTTGGCATTTAGATCCTTTGCATTTCCATACAAATTTTAATATCAGCTTGTAAATATCTTTTAAAAACTTGTTGGGATATTAATCAATTTGAGTTGAATTTATAAATTAATATAAGGAGAAATACCACTTTGTCAGAACTGAGTCTCTCAACCTGTGATATGGTGTATTTTTCCATTTATTTAAATTTTCTTCAATTTCTGTCAATAAAATTTGAAGTTTTAAATGTGAAGATTTGCACATATTTTGTTAAATGTAACTTTAAGTAATTCATGCTTTTGGATACTATTTTAAATGTAATTGCTTTTATGTCAATATCAAATTGTTATTTTTTAGTTTATAGAAATACAATTGACTTTTGAATGTTGATCTTATATCTTATGACCTTGCTTACTAGTATATTTAATAGCTTTTTAATTTTTGGAGAGTCAGTAGGATTTTCCAAGTATACAATAATGTCACTTGTGAATGAAAATAATGATGTTTTTTTCCTTCCTAATCTTTATGTCTTTTATTTCTTATACTGACCTTATTGCAATTGCTGGGGCCCACAGTACAATGTTGAAAAGAAATGGCAAAAGTGGCTATCCTTGAGTTGTTCTCAATCTTAAAACAGTAGGGCTTTATTTTTTTATATAGATGCCCTTTATCAGGTTAAGAAAGTACCCTTCAATTTCTATTTGCTAAGAATATTTTTTATCATAGTCAGTCTTAATTTTTTTCAAATGCTTTTCCAGCATCTATTAAGATGATCATATGTTTTTTCTCCTTTATCCTGGTGATATGGTGAATTACAACAATTAATTTTCAAATGTTATTGTAACCTTGCATTCCCAAAATAGACCCCACTTGGTTGTGGTGCATTATTCTGTATATATATATGTGTGTGTGTGTGTATATATATATATATTGCTGCATCCAATTTGCTAATATTTTGCTAAGTACTTTGATATCTAATCATAAGGAATGTTGCTCTGTAGTTTTCTCATATTTTAGTCTTGTTTTAATATCAAGGTAAAGAAAGATATCCCAAAGATTACTTGAGAAGCATTCTCTCTTTTAATTTCTGAAAAAGTTTGCATAAGATTGATATTATTTCTTCCTTAAGTGTTTCATAGAATTCATCAGTGAAGCCTGCTGATTCTGTAGTGTTTTAAATTATGAATTCAATGTTTTTATAAAATATTTTCTTATTCTGAAATCTATTTTATATGATATTAATATACCCACTCTAGCTTTCTTTGTATTAGTTTTGTGTTTCATACTACTTGTCACATATTTCCTTTTAACCTATCTTCATTTTTGTAATAAAGTGAGTCTCCTGGAGACAACATACAGTTGTATCTTGGTTTTGTATCTAAAAGAAGAGAAAATGTTTCTTTCTTTCTTTGTTTTGTAACATAAAGAACTCCTATTTGAAAGTCAAATAATGAAGTCAAACAAATGTATTTTCCAAGATGAGTCAACACTGCCTGACCCAGCAGGATTTGAAAAATCACAGTAGGAAATAAGAAAGAATTAAAAGTACTTCTGGGCATTTTGACATTGAATGAATAATGCATGACTTTCAAGCAGTAGGTAATACAAATTAAAATTTTCGAGTCAACAGCTCAGGCACATTTTATAATAAGAATACAATAGAGAATGAAATATAGTCTAAGTTATAGATATGATTGAAATACATATATCTTTCAATTGTACACCTTAGTATTTTTAGAGTAATGGCATTTATGATCTATAATGAGCAATAATCTTAAACTTATTTTAATTTATCAGTGGAATAGACTGTAGTACCTTGATACATGTTATTTTTTTCCAACAGTTTTACAAAACTGGGTAGTAAGGACACAACAATTAACAAAATAACTATTTCCACCCTCATAAAGTTAGTATTTTAGCAGTAGAAGAAAGAAATATATAATTAAATAATTACTGGTGGTAAGAGCAATGAATGCTATAGAATTATATAATGAAGAACATAATCTAGTCTTCAAGGGGACAAAATCAAAGGTTATAGTTTAGATATCTAAAGAATGAGGAGTAAGCTACGTAAAGGGGATTGGTTTGATAGACCAGCATGGGCAAATGCTTGAGGCAGGATAAAACTTGGTATGTTTAAGAAAATGAGAGGCCATTATTCCTGGAATAAAGTTGAGAAGATAGGATATGAGATAGAAGAGAAGTAGGCAGGGACCTGACAATGCTAAGAAGTTTGATTTACTATTAATAATTATGGAGCTGCAAAGAGAAATTAGATCAAGACAATGAAATAATCAAATTTGCACTTAAATTTTTACTCTTTCTTATGTGGTGAAAATATTGGAGTGGACACAAAAGGTTTTATGATGAAACTAGCTAAGCTATTGGAGCAGTATGATAGGCATTATTAATAGTTTTGGGTTAATAAGTGATGATTGCAAAGATGTAGAAAAGTTAATCAATTGGAGAGATTTTTTTAAAAGTAAAATTAACAGGACTTTTTGATTCACTGTATATATGGGATGAAGGTGAAGAAGAAGAAAGATTGATTGATTAGCTTATGGCTTGAGCAGTTGAGTGGATAGCATTACTCTTCATTGAATTTGAGAACCCTAGAAGATGAGCAGGTTTGAGGGGGGAAAAGATAACTAGTTCAATTTTGAACATACTGAACTCAAGGTATCTCTGATATATGCAGATGTAGAGTATGAATGAAGATGGATATAGTCTTGATCTTAGAAAAATGGTGTAAGTTGGAGATACAAATGTGGGAGTCAACAGCATATTAATGGTAGTTGAAGTTATTAGAGTGGATGACATTTCTTAGGAAAAGTGAGTAGAATTGAAAAGCAAAGGGCCCAAGAAGAGCACTGAGTACTCCAACACTGAAGGGCCAGGTAGAGGGGAAAGACCTAGAAAAAGAGACTGGGATATAACCATATAAATAGGGGGGAAACCAGAAAGATGTGGCTTACTGGAAGCCAAGATAAGAAAACAAACCTTAAAAAGGGAAGGGTCAAATGTGTCTAAAGCTAATGATAGATCTGGTTAAATGAAAAAGCATGTTTAATTTTCATACACACATTCTAAGTGGATATAATTAAAAAAGAAAGTTGTGCAGAGTGCAAAGAGCATGGTATTTAATTGACACAAACCTGGCTTTAAATCTTAGGTCAGGAAAGTAACGCTATCAAAATGATAGAATAGGATATTTAGCCCTCATATCCCATATAGAAACACAGATTTTGACAACCATCCATGAATGAAAATATCTTTGTGGGAGAGCAAAGTCCATGAAGAGTTTCTAGCACCTTGTTGAAGGAAAAATCTCTAAGAATAGACTTGTTGAGGAAGATCAGAAGAATGATTTCACTTTAGCTATGTAACCCCTCCCCAAAGGCAGCACAGCTCAGAGCCAAGAGAGATCTCTTAACCTGTTATTTCTTCCATGGGAGAAAGTGAAGAGCTGGTTTCCCTAGCTGATCCAGAAGTCCACTTCATTTTCCCCCCACCCATAATGCTTAGGGGACTGGCACAGCTAAGTAGTCAGGAGGCAGCAAGGAGCAGAAAAAAAAAGATGGAGTCTCAGAGCATCTGGGGTGTGGAACTCACAAAAGGGTCATGGATTCTACTACTCACCTTGTGCAATATGCAAAAAGGCCCACACACAAATCTTGCAGGATGCAACCCCTGAGGTCTCCCTCAACCAGTCCACAAGTGCCCTCAGAACTCTACATATCTTTTACCCTCCTAAAGCTGGTGCTCTGCACATGCCCCCAGAAAAGGAACATACAAGTCTCTGCAGATTGTGTACAAGCACATGCATATAGCTGGCTCAAATCTGCTGGATTGGAAGAAGGAAAATAACTTCAAATACTTGAGAACACTGCCCTAGGGAAAATAAATAGGAGGCCCTCAGCACTTAGCCTGGCTTTGCAGAACTGAGGGAGGGCATACAATCCAAAAACTTGTCCCTCAAGAGGGAACAAGAGAAGCGAAATGGGTACATCCTTAGAAAAGGGCTGAGAGACCTCCAATGTTCCTATATAAGCTTACTAACAAAGGCCTTTCTGTCCTAGAGCCAGTCAGTAAAGATTGGAGGAGGTGACTGTTTCTTCAAATGCAAAGAAAGTAGTGCAATATTTCAAGAAATACAAAAACTTAAGGGACCAAACACCACCAAAGTAACACAGTAATTTACAAGTAACCAACCCCAAAGAAATGGAGATCTACAAATTGCCTGATTAAATAACTCAAAATAATTGCTTTAAGGAAGTTCAGAAAGCTACAAGAGAACACAGACAGCTTGACAAATCAGAAAAACAATATATGAACAGGGGGTTCCCTGGTGGTGCAGTGGCTAGGCTTTGGCACTCTCAACACCACAGCCTGGGTTCGATTCTCAGCCAGGGAACTACACGCCCCCCCACCAAAAAAAAAAAAAAAGAGAAAGGAAAACAATATATGAACAAAACAAGAAGTTCAACAAAGATAAAGAAAGTATTTTTAAAAGAACCAAATAGAAATTCAGGAGCTAAATAATATTATAAATGAGTTGAAGCACGTAATAGAGACTTTCAACATCACACTCAATCAAACAGAATCTGTGAACTCAAAAACAGATCATTTGAGATTATACAGTCAAGGAGAAAAAAAGAATGGAAAAGAGTGACGAAATCCTATGGGACTCATGAAGTACCATAAAAGAAACTAATATACACATTATGGGACTCCCAGAAGAAGAGAAAAAAGGGAAGACTTATTTAAAGAAATAATGGTTAAAACTTCCCAAATCATTGGAAGGAAGTAAACATCCAGATCCATAGAGCTCTGATTGTCAAATAAGATCAACTTGAAGAAGATTAAACTGAGACACATTATAATTAAATTCTCAAAAGTCAAGGAAAAAGAATTTTGAAAGCAGCAAAAACAAACAAACAAAAATAAACTAGTCATCGCATACAAGAGAAACCCCATAAAGCAGTGGTTCCCAACATACTTGGCACCAGGGATCTGTTTTGTTGAAGATAATTTTTCCACAGGCCAATGGGAGGGTGGTATGGTTTGGGGATGATTCAAGCACCAGATGCAGCTTAATTGTCACTTGCCAATCACTTATAGGGCTTTTATATGAGTATGCAAGCAATTGATTTATTATGGACTCTGTGCAGTCAAACCTCTCTGCTCATGTTAATCTGTATTTGCAGCTGTTCCCTAGTGCTAGCATCACCATCTCAGCTGTACCATAGATTATCAGTCATTAGATTCTCCTAAGGGACGTACAACCTAGATCCCTTGCATATACAGTTCACAACAGGGTTCACACTCCTATGAGAATCTAATGCTGCTGTTGATGTGACAGAAGGTGGAGCTCAGGTGGTAATGTGAGCAATGAGGAGTGTCTGTAAATACAGATGAAGCTCTGCTCACTCACCTGCCACTCACCTCCTGCTGTATCAGTCCATGGTCTGAGGGTCACAGACCCCTGCCATAAAGCTATCAGTGGATTTCTGAGGAGAAATATTACAGACGAGGAGAGAATAAAATGATATATTCAAAGTGCTAAAAAAATACTTTCAACCAAGAATAGTATACCCAGCAAAGATGGCTTTCAGAAATGAAGGAGAGATAAAGACTTTCTCAGACAAACAAAAGCTGAGGAAGTTTATCATCACTTAGACCTGCCATAAAAGAAATGCTAAAAGGGGTTCTTCAAGTTGAAATAAAAGGGTGATAATTAATAACATGAAAACATGAAAGTATAAAACTCAATAGTAAAGGTAAGTATATATTCAAATTCAAAATAATCTAATATTGTAATGGTGGTGCTTAAATGACTTTTAACTTTAGTATAAAAGTGATAAAGACAAAAGTGTTAAAAATAACTATAGTTATAATAATTTAATAATTGATACATATTATACAAATATGTAAATTAGAACAACAATAACATAAAATGTAGGATGAAAATAAAAGCATAGTTTTGCATGCAATTGAAGTTAAGTTGCTATCAGCTTAAAATAGACTGTTATAATTATAAGATGTTTAATGTAAGCCTAATTAGTAATCACAAGGGAAAAACCTCCAGTAGATACACAAAAGATAAAAAAACCCAAAGTATACACTCCAAAAAGGTTATCAAATCATAGAGGAAAACAGCAAGTGAGGAAGAAAAAAAGAACTATAAAATCATCACAAAGCAATGAACAAAATGGCAATAATAAGTTCTCACCTGTAAATAATTACCTTAAATCTAAGTGAATTAAACCTCTTCAATCAAAAGACATAGAGTGTCTGAATGCACTTTTTCAAACTCCAATTATATGCCCTTCATAACAGACTCATTTCAACTTTAAGGAAACACATAGTTTGAAAGTGAAGGAATAGGAAAAGATTTTTCATGCAAATAACTGAAAGATATCAAGGGTGGCTATGTTTATACCAGAAAAACAAATTTAAGTTAAAAACTGTACAAAGAGACAGGTCATTACACAATGATAAAAATGTAAATTCATCAAAAGAACATAGCAATTGTAAACATATAATCTTTGCACATTGGAGCACATATACTAAATATGTAAGGCAAATATTAACAGAAATGAAGGGAGAAATAGATAGCAATAAAACAATGGTAGAGGATTCCATAGCCCACTTTCAACAATAGATAGATGATTCAGCCTGGAAATCGATAAGGGCACAGAACACTTGAATAACATTATTTAAAAAAATGAACCTAGCAGATATATACAAAACATCCTATCCAATGGTAGTAAAATACACATTCTTCTCAAGTGCACATGGAACATTCTCCAGAATATATCATATGTTGTTGGGCCACAGAACAAGTTTTAACAAATTTAAGCAGAATAAAATCATATCAGTATCTTTTCTAACTACAATGATATGAAACAATAAATAAGTAACACAAAAATTGGAAATTTCACAAATATGTGGAAATTAAAAACTCATTCTTCAGCAACCAATGGATCAAAGAACAAATCAAATAGGAAATCAAAAATGACCTTGAAACAAACAAAAATAAAAACACAAAATACCAAAACTGGTAGCAAAAGCATTTCCAAGAGGAAATTTTATAATGATAAAAACCTACATTAAGGGGGAATAAAAAATCTGAAATAGATGACCTAGCTTCATACTTACAGGAACTAGAAAAAGAACAAACTAAGCCCAAAATTAGCAAAAGGAAAATAATAATGATTAGAACAGAAATATTAATAGATGAAATAGAGACTAAGATCAATAAAACTAAGAGCTGTGTTCTTTTTGAAAAGAGAAGCAGTATAAACAATTGTAAGCCAACAAATTAGATAACCTAGAATAAATGAAAACATACACCCAACCAAGATTGAGTCATAAAGAAACAGAAAATCTACCCAGCAACAAAATGACTGCATGAGAGGAAGCTCTGAAAAAATTTCTGGAGATTACAACTAAGAAAACACCTATACCTCTACCAAGGACCCTCTACACAATGCACAATAATAACTAAGAAACCAAATCATCACATTAAGGTACTGCAGGTGAGCAGAAGGTTAAACAAAGGAGAAACAAAAAGGGAAGAGAGGGTACACAGCCACACAGGGGTCCCCACTTGGAACTCTTCCACTGGAGGAAGTTGGAGGAAGAAGGCTGCGGGAGAGCACTCCGGACCTCACTAGGTCTGCAGGACAGAGGAAAGGAGGTCCAGAGGCAGGGGTGTGGGATACCACAACCACTTCACTTTGGCCTCAGGAGGTCCAGACCCGTCCACAAAATGTAATGGCTGGACGTCACTGGGGTTCCCAGAACAGGGGGAATGACTGGGCAGTGAGGAGACACAGTGTGAATGCTCAAATTGGGAAGGTGAAAGAGAGAGAGGGCTGTGTGTGCATTTCTTGGCCCACAACCAGCACAGTCTGAAAGACCAGGATATAGGACCACAAGGCTCAGGAAATAATCCACATATGGGGCAAACCAAGAATAGTAAGGGGCAATCATGCCCAAACTCGCTTCACTGCCCCCAGATCCACAGGAAAAAACCAAAGGTGCAAACACCCCTCCCCCACAGACCTCTGCCTTCCCAGTATCAGCAGTGAATACCAAAGAAATTGCAGCAGTGAGGGTCCAGAGAGGCTGCCAAAATGAGAAACCAGAGAAAGGGAGCTCAAAAGAGATGGGGACAGATGATCCATCAGAAACAGAGCTCAAAGCAACGATTATAAAAATGCTTAAGGAACTGAATGATAATTTCAACAGAGAGGCAAAAAGAATTAAAGAAGACTCACAAACCATTATAAAGGACCAAGAGAGATACTGAATACATTCACTGAAATAAAAGTCATTAACCTAGATAAAATAGAAACACAAAGCACTAATTTGCAGGAAAATCCAGCAGAAAACACCCACCCAGAAGAGTTAGAAAATAATATTTAAAAAATGAGGATGAATTGACATTTCTCTGGGACTAAACCAAATGTAAAAATATCAGGATAATAAGTGTACCAGAAGGGACAGAGGAAAAACAAGGGATCAAGAAATTATTTGAAGAAGTAATGACCGAAAAATTTCCTAACGCAAAGGATATAGACATACAAGTGCAGGATGCACAGACAATCCCAAACAAAATGATCCCAAACAAGAACACACTGAGACGCATCATAATTAAAATGACAAAAGTTAAAGAAAAAGAGAAAATTCTGAAAGCAGCAAGAGAAATACAAATAGTAACTTGTAAAGGGACACCCATTCGATTTTCAGATGATTTCTCACCAGAAACATTACAGGGCAGAAGAGATTGGTAGAAAATATTCAATGTGATGAAAACCAAGTATCTACAACCAAAAATAATGTATCCAGCAAAGCTAGCATTCAAAATTGAAGGACAGATAAAGAGCTTCTCAGACAAGAACAAGCTAAAGAAATTACATCACCACCAAACCAGAACTACAAAGAATGTTAGAGGGAATTCTTTAACATGTTAGAGGGAGGAGGGATGGGAGAGTGGGTAAAATAAGGGAAAGGGATGGAGAAATTTAATGTGATTGTTAATATAAAACCAAAAGCAACAAAGAAACAAAACTCTTGGACACAGTCAATAATTTAGTAGTTACTTGAGGGTAAGAGGTGTGGGGGAGAAGAGGCAGACACACAAATATATGTTGATGGAAAGAGAACTGACTTTGGGTGATGAACACTTAATACAACACATAGAAGATGTAATGTAGAATTGTACACCTGGGACTTATGTAATTTTTAGTAATCAATGTCACCCAAATACATTTTAAAAATAAAAGAAATAAAAAAAGAAATAGAAAATCTGAACAGATCAATAACTAATAAGGAGATAGAACCAGTAATCAAAACCTCCCAACAAAGAAAAGCTCAAGAATAGATGTATTCACTGGTTTATTCTACCAAACATTAAAGAAGAATTGACACCAATCCTTCATAGTTTCTTCCACTTCACTACTGTTAGAATGGCTATTATAAAAAAGACAAGGAACAACAAGAGCTGGGGAGTATGTGGAGGAAAGGGAATCCTCAGGCTCTGTTGATGGGAAAGTAAATTGGTGCAGCCATTATGGAAAATGGTATTGCGGTTCCTCCAAAAAATGAAAAATACAGCTACCATATGATCCCCCAATTCCACTTCTGGGTATTTATTCAAAGGAAATAAAACTTCTAACTCAAAAAGATATACACCTCCATGTTCATTGCAGCATTATTTTTATAGCCAAGACATGGAAACAACCGGAATATCCATGGACAGATTAATGGGTAAAGAAAATGTGGCATATACATACAATGAAATAGTATTTATCCATATAAAGAAGGAAATCTTGCCATTAGCAACATCATAGAAAGACCTTGAGGGTATTATGCTAATGAAATAAGTCAGAGAAAGATAAATACTGTCTGATCTCACTTATCTATAGAATCTAAAAATCATAGATACAGAGAATAGATTGGTTGTTGCCAGAGGCAGGGGATGGTGGGAAATAGGTGAAGATGGTAAAAAAGTACAGACTCATCATAAAATAAATGACTCATGGAGATGCAATGTACAATATGGTGCATATAGTTAATAATATTCTATTATATATTTGAAAGTTGCAAAGAGAGTAGACCTTAAAAGTTCTCATCACAAAAAAAATTGTAACAATGTATGGTGGTGAATGTTAATTAGACTTACTTTGGTTATCATTTCACAAGATATAGAAATACTGAATCATTTGTGCACTTGAAACTAATAAAATTTCATATGTCAACTGTATCTCAATAAAAAAAAAAAAACAATATCGTGCACATACATCCACAGAAAATCCTCATTATCCAAGGAAAACTGATACTTAAAATGCTACTTGAAGGAAGTCAACCTAAAAGGAGAATAAAATTTTATAACAAATGATGGCAAAAAGGTTTATTCCAGTCTTGATTTAGAAAAATAAAACAAAAATTATGAAAAGAAGTTTGCTTAATCTCATATTTAAAAGACTTTAGGTTTTAATTGCAGCTATGCACTAGTTTTTAGAATGAAAAAAACAATTGTTTGGGAAACTTAGGATATTTCTCCAATGAAAGAAGATACAACTAATTTGTGATTCTCCTAGCATAAAAGGTGTTAGTTTTGTCAAGACATTTGAACAATTCACTGCTTCTTCTAAAGACCCCTCATTAATTTGATATCAAAATACTCATCACTTACCATTCCATGTAGATTTTCTTCACTTCAATTGGCAACTGATCTAATTCATTTGTCAGTGACTTTGGTATATAGAAGCAGTTATCCAGCACCGCTTTCAATTTTATGACATCCTATATCTTTTGCAAGATTTATAATTTTACCTTGCAATTTATTTGCAATTTTTGCATTGTTAACATTCAATAGTCAACAAAGGAGCAATAAGATGCTATTGTTTAGGAGGAAAGGATTTTTGAGGAGAACTAACTTTATAAGGGACCGATTAATTGGTGACCTTTTCCATGGTATAACAAATTTTGCTTTCTAATACAACCTCAAAAATTGTAAGCACTCAGAAAAAAATTAAAATAATTCTATATACACATGCACATACAAACACACCTATACATGTATATATAAAGTATTGTGAGATACATACCTTAAATCAAGCTCGTGCAATCTGCAGCCCTCGGGCCTCATGCCGCCCAGGATGGCTTTGAATGTAGCCCAACACAAATTCATAACCTTTCTTAAAACATTGCAAAAATTATGCACAGATCATTCTTTACCTCATCAGCAATCATTAGTGTTAGTGTATTTTATGTGTGGTTCAAGACAATTCTTCTTCTTCTTTTTTTTTTTAATTCATTTTTATTGTTAGACTTATTGGGGTGACATCTGTTAGCAAGGATTACATAGGTTTCAGGCATACAATTCTACAGTGCATTGTCAACTTGATGTAAAATAAGTTCACCACCTAATGTGACTTCTCTCTCCATCACCTTATATTTAGCTTCCCCCCCTCCTCTCCCACCCCCTCCCCTTTCTCCC
>PVJL010004741.1:0-122857 GCA_004026885.1 Lyroderma lyra | reverse complement strand
TGTATGACTTCACTCATATGCGGAATATAAAACTGAAAGCAAAGAAAAAAGAAATGAAGAAACAAATAACCCATGGACACAATCAATAGTTTAATGTTTATTTGGGGACGAGTGGGTTAGGGAGGGGAGAAAGGGGAGGGGGTGGGAGAGGAGGGGGGGAAGCTAAATATAAGGTGATGGAAAGAGAAGTCACATTAGGAGGTGAACTGATTATACAAGCTGACAATGCACTGTAGAATTGTATGCCTGAAACCTGTGTAATCCTTGCTAACAGATGTCACCCCAATAAGTCTAACAATAAAAATGAATTAAAAAAAAAGACCCCAAAGAGGTAGCTGTCTATGAACCAAGAAGTGAGTTCTCATCAGATACTGAATCTGTAGGCACCTTGATCTCGAACTTCTCAGCCTCCAGAACTGTGAGAAATAGAAGTGTGCTACTTACAAGCCACCTAGTTTATGGCATTTGCTACAGCAGGCTGCAGACTAAGAGTAATTGAGATTGTTTGGAAAAGCCACTGGTTACTCCCAGCATGTTGCTTTTGTTCTAACTCTTGATGATGGGCCAGAAGGTCTAGGTGATCTTAGTGGAGCCATGTGGTCGGCCACAAATGTGTCATGTGCCTACTCCTTTTCACAAAGAGGGCTGGAAAATAGAATATCTGACCCATACGATGGGCCATTTGCGCTGTATTGCCTTTCGTCTGGGTTTTGCTGACCAAGTGCGTGCACTCTTGGTGCTGCTATTCAACATGTTCCTCTGTCCTCTGTATTTCCTGCAAATTGGAAGTGTTTTTGCGTCAGGAATCACATGATATCTTTTGATCTCTTTTGGGGAGATACTGGCTGCTATTAATGCTAAATATCTAGCTCAGTTAATTCATTTGTGCTAGAAAATAATGATTTTTAAAATTCCAAAATCTATTTTATACATATTAGTTTTTTAACTAGTGTTTTTAGTAAACTTTATTTTTAGAATAGTTTTATATTTACAGAAAAACTGGATAGTACATAGTGTTCACATATGTCCCCTTCCCCCATTGCCCCTATTACTATCTGACATTGGTATGTAATGGTACATTTATAATGAACATGTCTGATACATTTTTATGACTAACGAACTCATATTGATACTTTATTATTCTTAGAGTTCATACCTTATTTAGATTTCCTGAGTTTATACTTAATAGTTTATACTTAATGTATTTTTTCCTGTTCTAGGATCCTATGCAGGATATTACATTGCATTTAGTCAGCATGTCTCCTTTGGCTCTCCTTGGCTGTGACAATATATCACTGTCATTATTTTTGGTGAGCTGGACAGTTCCAGGAGCACAGGTTAGGTATTTTGTAGAATATGTCTGTATAGAGAAATAGATCTAATCTATTTTTCACCATGAGCCTGGGGTATGGGTTTTGGGGAGGAGATCAATTTTCCCTCTGCCTGTTGAAGTAGCGGGTGGGTGGCATTTCTAACGTCATCACCATGACAGCATAGTGAGGTTACGGAAAGCATACTCCACAAGATTGTGGGATTCTCGTAAGATTGTGGCACTCAGGAGTTTCTCAGTCTGAAACCAGTCTGCACTCAGCTCCAGCAGTCTGTCAAAATTACTGTGTAATTTTCCAACCAGTTGTAACTCCAATGGCTTCTGTTTCAGGTGAGTGGATCTTGGCTGACACTGAATACAAGAGCCATGTCTTGGCTACTGTAAATAATGCTTCAATGAACACAGTGATGCATGTATCTTCTTGAGTTAGTGTTTTCATTTTCTTTGGATAAATATCTAGAAGGGAGATTGCTGGATCATCTGATAGCTCTATTTTTAATATTTTAAGGAAACTCCATACTATTTTCTGTAGTGGCTGTATCAATTTACCTTCCTATTAAAAATGTACAAGTATTCCTTTTTCTCCACATCCTCACCAACACGTTATTTTTTAAAATAATAGCCATTATAACAGGTTTGAGGTGCTATGTTATTTCTTATGTGAACCCTTAGGTATGAAGCTAGACAGATTTAATTACCTGAAAGAAAGGGGTCATTATTACCCTCCAGATTACCAAGAATACAGTGAGGTTCTAGTGGTTTATATCAACTCAATCCACTCCTCAGCGAACACTTAAGGAATTGTTTTTATAGTTGCATTACATAAGAAACTATATCTGTAGCCAAACTAAATTCTATGTTCTCCTTATCAACATTATAAAACAGTTTCTCCTGTATTTGACAAGTGTAATATCAATAAATCAATTTTAGTGTTTTAACATTAAAACCTTGTCTCTTCTTTTGTTGGCTCTGAAAGTGATAGCACATCATTTATAATGCACTCTGAACCAAGAATGCCCTCTTATAAAAGTCCCCAGTTTGTTTTTCCTGTGTAGAACAATATCCCTATAAACTGCAAATAATCCATCGGTAAAACATGGAAACTGTCTTTGATGATTTTAATGATATAAAGTATAATAATAAACTAACTTTGGTCCAAATGCAAGATAAAACTCTATACCTTTCTTTTATTTTTGTGTCTCATTACAGAAGGGTCTACATATTAATTTAGGAAATCAAGAAATCATCAAGTTGAAATGATGAAGGAGATGAATGTTTAGGTATCAATAATCCCCAAATCTCTCTTGAATATGTCAACATTTGATAAGAAGGAAGAATGATGAAGCTATTAATAATTCTGTTTCACTGATACCAAAAATTGTTTTAAATCAAGGCAGTGTTTTGGTGTTTAATATAAACAGAGCTAAGAGTAAGTTAGTTCCTTAAAAATAATTAGTAAACCCACTTGACTGCTATTTCTCTACACACCTCATTCCCCCAGCTCCACCTAAAAAAGATGTAAAGACTTAAGTTATGCAAGACCTCAACTTTACCACACAAACTCAATTCCAAGGAATTGCTTCACTTAAAAATTCAACCTAGCTTAACGTGATGAGGTATGTTGTTATTTTTATTTTTCATCACATAAATGTTAATGAAATTTTCCACTTGGAGATGCAACTGATAATTAAAAATGGTACATCAACTAGAATTACTCTGAAGTATATTTAGATGAAAGGGAAAGATGTTTTGAAAATGTAGGAGGATCAGAAACATGGAAAATTACATAATTTATATGAGAAAAATTGTTCCTCTCATATATGATTGTTGGAAGAATTAAAAATGAACTTTGAATCCTAATTCAATTTAGTAAGCCAGCACACATAGGGTGATTATATTTTCTAGATGAAAATATCAAAATGATGATTTTTATATCAGTTTTATATGTGAAAGGCAGTCCAAAAGATATCGGTATTTCTGGAATATACTGATAGTTTACAGAGAATAGAACGAGTAATTTATATTAAAACTATCTAAGTAATCTACACCATATGGTCATTGCAATTAAAAAGAAAATTTAGACACCATTAATAACTTTTTAAAACATTAAAAAAACACAAACATTAGAATGAGTATCTAAGACTAAATGCTGCTAACATTTTGCCTGTGTAGAATAATATTTGAGATATTTGTGAGAATTATTCCCATATATATACTGTACTTTTATTACATATGTTTTCAGTCATAAAATATATATATATTTGTATTTTTAGAGTATTATGCAAATAACATCATTCTGTATATATTCTTTTTGGAAACATTTTTTCTTTTACTAGATGTTATGTTTTCAAGATTTTTTTATATTAAAATCTAGTTTTGATGGTAGTGAATTTTCCATTACATTTTGTTTTAAGTTTAGTTTGTTGTTTTAACAATCAGTGTTGCATTGAACATCTTATTACATTTTTTTTATACATATTTGCCAAAACAGCTGCGTTAGGAGTACATATCTTTAATTTTATGAGGTATAGAGAAGTGGTGCGTCATGCAGTCATGCCATTTTCTTCTAGTTTCTATTGTTTGTGTTGAGCAGTTAGCCATTAGCATTTTTCTTGCTTTTTTTGAAGATAATGTAGTTCTCTCTCTGGAGGCAATTGCTATTTCTCTGTATCTTTATCTGTAGTTGTGAATCTTTGGTGTCAATAGTTTTATTATAATATGTATCTGTGTGCATTTACTTTGTATTTATCTGCTTTGCACTTCATAAAACTGCTTGAGTGTATGGGTTGATAACTTCTACAGATTTATGAAAACTCTTAGTCATATTTCTTCAAATATTGTTTCTGTACTAGTTTGTACCAGCTCTCCTTTTTCACACATTAGACCTTTTTCTCATGCTAGACATTTTCATCATGTTCAACATGTTTCTTATAATATATCCTATACTTTCCTATTTTTTTTCTCACTGTGCTTCATTCCAGCTATTTTCTGCCAACCTATCTTTCAGTTCATTAATTTTCTCTTTAATAATGTCTAGTCTTCTGTTAAAACATTCTACTGAGTTCTGCATTTTGGTTATTATATTTTTTCAAACTAGAATTTTTACTTAACTCTTTTTTCTGGGTTCTAGTTCTCTACTGATGGTATCTATTTAGTTATATATTCTTCTTGAACATATTAACCACTATTATTTAAAATCTGCATCTGATAACTCTATGTTTGGGTCTTCTATGGATTTGTTTATATTTTTCCCGTTTTTATTTTTATTTTAAGAATTTGGTTTTGTTTCTGGCAAAACTGGTCATTTTTAATGGATATCAGTCATTCTATATGAAAAAGCCTAAGGATATTTGTAAGATCATGATAATGTAAATTTCTGACAGAGAAGAATAAATTTTCTGTTTCTGACAGACAGACAATTTGAATAAAAGTAGGTCATCTTAATGTACCATAGTTTGAACTAATTCCTGGTATTTTTTCAGTAATAGTGAGAGATAGTCTACTTCTAGTTTCCTTAGTCCAAGGATATAGCTTTCCTGGGGTTTCAACTGAATGTCTGGGACATCTTACCTGGATTTTGCATGATGAGACCTGAACTCTAGCTTTTGTCTCCTCAGCCCTTGTGGCTGATGAAAACTTGGAATATCCAAATTTCTTAGTTACCTCTTTAGTTTGGCTTCCAGTCTCTGGGCTAAACGTTGTAAGTTGGCAAATATTTCAACAGGGTAGGCAATAGTAAATGTTAAGCTTACGTCTCTGTCTTCTTATCTCTTTGTAATCTAGGCTCCACAGGTCCTATTTTTATTGCTTTCTGAAGTCTTAAAACAGATTTTTAATTTTTCAGATTTTTCTTTTATGTCAAAAGATTTAGTCTCATGCAATTTAGCCAGCCAAGCCAGAAGTAAATACCCTCTGACTATTTTAGTTTGTATATTCATTTATTGTAGTGAGGTTAAATATACTTTTATACATTTGCTGGTCATTGTATTTTCTTCTTTGTGAATTCTTTGCCCACTTTTTATTGAGTTGTCATTTGGTTTATAACACATGAAGAACTCCAGATACTATTTGGAGGAAAGAAGGTTTTAATATGTCTGCAAATATCTCTCTCTAATCTGTGACTTGTCTTAATTTTTTATGTTATCTTTTGGCACATAGAAATTTTAAATTTTAATAGATAAATCTCAAACATTTTTTTCTTTATAGTTTGTGCGTTTTGTGTCTGGTTTAATAAATCCTTCTGTATCCTGATGTCATAAAGATATCCTTCCAAGTTTTCTCCCAAAATTTTGCAGTTTTAGTTTTTATACCAAGGTCTTTAATGTACCAGGCATTTACTTCTTCTGTATTATGTTGTGTAGAGATAACCAAATGTTCTAGCACCGTGTATCAGAATGCCACTCATTTCTGAACTACTTGGTAATGCTGTCAATGTTTTTGTTTTAAAATTAATTTTAGTATTTTTATGTATTAATATTAATTTATTTTAATTAATATTAATTTATTTTTGCTCACATCACTTAATGACAGTGATCATATGGTCACTCTCCTTTCACTCTCCAACTTGTCAACTTTCATACAAATTAACCACAAGGAAGTATTTGTGAATAGATACATTGATCTAGATTGATTGCTGCTACGTATTAATAAATAACATAGCACTTTCTATCTAGCACAAAATTTACACTCATAATTTCTATTGTGTCTCACAAAAAATTCCAACATGTGCAACAATGTACTCATTTTTGGTGACTTTAAATTGAAGCTCTAGAAAAATATTATTAGTACTAGCTAGCATTTATTGATTACTGATTAAGTGCTTAGCAATGTTTTAATAACTTTTTATGTGTTAACTTATTTATAAGAAACTGAGTTACTACAATTTTAGACATTTTTCAGGTGAGAAAAGTAAGGCACACTGTAGTGAATTTATACTGAGATTTATGAAGATAGGCAATGCAAAACAACTTTATTTAAATCTACTTTAAATTTTAAAACAAATGAAGCATTGCTACTATATAACTTTCAGGTGAACATTGAATTATGAATTTATATCTAAATACATCTCTAATCTTTTCTGTGGTCTATGTCCACATTTATATTTCAATCTATGAATGCTGTTATAGTCACAAATAATCATTTATTAGAAGCTTACCCGGTTTGTGGCATTGTACGAGGTGTTAAAATTAACTGTGATTTGCTTGAATCTACATAAAACATTTGGTATATCTGACTTTCACTTTCTTTCTTTGATAATGGTTGAATTTCAAGGGAATGTGCTGCTCTGGTGGGTGAAAACACATTTCACATAAATGGAGTTAAGAGCATTTAATGAACTAACTTCTATGCATGTGAAAGCCAATAGCAATATTAGAAATGGTGTTTATTTTATAGCCCAGAAACTGAATTTTAAATGCTAGTATATGTTTATATGACAGTTCTATTAAATATAAAAGAGTCCCATTACAGGGGAAGTCCTTTACATAGGCTTTTTATATGGTCTAAATAGCATACCCAACCCTGCAACTCCTCATGTGAGACATTTTTAGAACCTTATTTATGTTAGAGCCATAACAAGCTAGCAACTAGAAAACTATAATGAGCACAAACGGCTAATAAAAATGAGATTGTTGAAAATACTTCTTAATAACAACTTAGAAAGATTCCTGATAGAACAAAGTCCAGGCTCGGTGTCTCTGGAAGCCTGCCACCCGAATACTCACAGACCACAGGTACTCCCCCCTTTTCCATTTTTGTTGCTTTCTTGGCTAGAAATTAAACAGTCAATGCATGTTAAGATTGGTATTTGCTCATATTTTTCATTCTAGTGCCTACTGAACAAGAGGTGCTCTGGAAAAAATCCTAGAATCAGTCTTCCTCCCTGCGCTGATTATTTATTAGATGACTCCTCTGGAGAATTGGGCAGACGCTCCAGAACAGGTCAAAGTGGGAAGTATGCCAGCATGTGTGTGCACGAATCTGCGTATGTGTAAATGTGTGCATGTATGTGTTATACAAGTAAGGTCTGGACTATTGAAATCTGGATCACTTCCCTGCTAAACTTCCATGTTTAGACAAGTTGGCTAAAATGAACAGGTCAAACCCTTTATTTATAGAATAAAAACTATTTGATCTGGGGTAGATAATCAGCTCTACAGTCAAACATGTGGGCCAAAGTCATTTTTATTGCTACATCTTGCAGAATTCTGAAACAGTTCATGTGGTCATGCACTTGAGCAAAGGAAAGGTTCCTATGGAAAAGTGGACCAGTCGAGTGTGAAATGCTGTTTGAATCATGAGAAATCCAGTTGGAGTTTATATAAACAACAGTGTAAAGCAATGGAGGAAGAAAGACTTTCTGAACTGATAGGAATTTACTAACAAATTTTGCTCACTCCAGCTTTGGTGGTACACTGCTAGGGCAGTAGCTGAGGCAGACACCAAAATAATGCTATCTCTTTCCACACACGGGAATACTAAAACCCTGTGGTATATTGTTTGAAAACTACTTACCTACTGTAGTTATTTATGCCATATGATGAATGGTTCAAAACCCACCAATTTTTGTAGTTGTATGCCACTTTTGAAGTCAGACATTTGTCTGTCACTCAATGTAGAAATTCACTCTCTAACACCCCTGATGAAGGGTCTCCAGTGTATCTTCACACTCAGTGTTGGGAAACTCACGACCTTAAAATCGGTCCAGCTTTACTTGTAATGAAATTCTTTACAAGACAGTTCCCTTCTCAAGTATGCTGAATTTATGTAAGCATGTCACTTAAATGAAAATGGCCACCCCAGAACAGCTGGCTCATCCTCTAAGTTTCCCACTGTCATTCTTGGAATTTCCCTTTGTGACAGGAAACATTACAGTATATGTACATATACCATGTATACCTATTTTCAGCCTGTGTCATCCTGCTTGACTCCTGAGCCTTTGTTGTACTGAGTGAAGAAGAGTGCCTTAAAGATAAAATCTCAAAGTCATTTCAAGGTCGTCAATATGTTTGGACTTGGAATATGAAAAAAGTTAAAGAGATTAAAATGTTCTCTAATTTTCTTATTTTCCATCTTAAGCTTTCATTCCCTCTTACTCAAGTTGGTTCTTCAAGTTTGGAAACTGTTCTCCTTAATAGGGTTTTCTAATAATAATACAGCTTCTAGATATCGGCTAGCAAGAAACTGACATATGGGTAACATCAGTTTGTATGCTTCAAATTCTTTCTGAACTTGATTTTTGATTATGGGTACCAGCATCAAAATTTTGGGAACCTATGTTAACTTTTGACTTCCGCATGTTTTAAGATCTCTGAATCCACTAGAATATTTAAAATAATTTTGAAAACAAAAAGAGTGAGAAGACTAAAACTATATAATTTTCAGACTTACTATAAAGCTCTAGAAATGAAGAGTATGATGTTGCTACTATTGATGGGAAAATAGAACAATGGAACAAAATGACCGCTATATAATGGACAACTGAGTTTCAACAATGGTGCAAAGTTAATTCAATGGTTAGAGAATTGTTTTTTCAAAAGGTACTTAAAATGCAAAATAATGAATAAATAAACAAAACTTGGATTCATACTACACACTATATTAAAAAATTAACTTAAAATAGTTGTAAACCTAAATGTAAACCTTAAAACCATACAACTGTTAGAAAATAGGAGAAATTAATCTTTCATAATGTTGGGTTAGGCAAAGATATCTTAGATGAAATACTAAAAGTGTCATTTATAAAAGAACCAGTTAGCAAATTGGACTTCATAAAAATAAATTCTTTTCCTTGAAAATCACTGTTAAAAAAATGAAAAGACAAACCAAGACTAGGAGAAAATTTTGCCAAGTATACATCTGATAAAACACCAGTACCTAGGACATACAAAGAACGCCCATTACTCAATAATATAAAACAAAGAATCCATTTTTAAAAATGGGCAGCAGTTTAGAACAAACATTTTCATCTAAGAAGACATATGAATGACAAATAAATACAATAAAAGATGTTCAACATTATTAGAGAAATGCAAATTAAAACTCCAGAGTCAGTGCAGCTATCTGCTTCGACAGTTCTTCCATGGAAACCAGCTCTTCCTCCAATCCAAACCTCATCCCAGCTGGTCAGCCCTCTGATACCTCCTTGTAGACCCCTCAAACAATCCAGAGACCCCGGCTTCCAGTCACGATGATCAGCCCCACCATGTGGGAGCACCAGAACTGCCACAGGGGAGGATGCCATCAAGTGCCGGGTCAACATGGTGATGGTGGTGGTGACAAATATGTTCATTATCTTGCAGGAGTGGTTCAAATTCTACAACTAAAATACCTCCAGTTTATATATATCAACTATACCTCAATAAAGCTATTTAAAAAAAAATCTCTGGCTAACATAAACATAGCACAGGTTTATCAATGAGGCTTTAAAGTGTTAGGCCTAGCACAGGGGTGCAACTCTATAAGCAGCAGTGACTGCTACTCTCATTTGCCCATCCCAGCCGGCGTCCCTTTGGGTGTCTTGCTGGTCTTTCTAGGTTGTGCAGGGTTGTAGCTGCTATTGGCTTGCTCTGTTATTCCTCATCCTTTTCTCTGTGAGGTATCTTCCCCAGGGCTTGGATTCTCCATGAGGTCCTTGAAGAAAAGATATATGCTGAGAAAAGATACATAAAACTGGTAAACACTCTTCTATTTCCTTCTTAAAAACCTGCATCAGTTCTTAAAGTAGATAACTTTATTTTTTCATTTTTAGATTTTGGTTTTTATTTGAGAGGGTCATAAAAAGGTATTAACGTAAGCTTTCTGTTTGACTTTTTACAAGTGAGAGAATTAGCAGAATAAGTTAGCATTCTTTCTAATGAAAATTGGGGCAAGTAGGTAGACTATTAATTTGGTCAAACAAATTAGAAGGTGGGAGGGCTGGTCCAAGGATCCTCCATTTAGTTCTTAACTAAAATTCCGCCCACAGTTAAGCAGCCCTAAGTGACAAGACTGGTTGCACCTTCTGTGAAAAGCGTGCTTTAGAGTCATAGGTTTCAAGGACCAAAAATCCAAAGATCACAAGATGAAAGGACTTCTCTGTGAAAATCTACCGTTTCTGTTTCTGCGTTACTGGCTGAGTCTCTTCCTTCATCGGGCCCCTTCCTTTATCTCTTTCTGTGTGACTGTGTGTGTGGTCTTGCATGTCTATTTCTCCTCCCTCTTCTTTGACTCTCTTCACTATATCATGAAGTTAAACTTTTTTATTATTTTATTTATTTAATGAGATGCTTGAATTGTCTTCCCTAAAAGCAAATGGGTGGCATATTTTATTCTTTCAAAAACCACTCCAATTACAATGAAACAAATAAAGTCTAGTTATTTTATGCTTTTTAACTTAACATAGCCTACAATTTGCTTTTTTTCTTGGCTAGGGGTACTGCTTCCCCTCCCCTCCCTGCCAGCTATAATGCTCTCATAAAACAACAACTTAGTGAATTATTGTAGTTCATAGACTTATTTGTAGGTGGTGTCAGACAATACATTACCACAGAGTTGAAAGTGTATGATAGCATTTGTTATTTTTCCCTTTAAGATATTTTACCTATTTCAGTTGCCAATAAAATAGATCATTGAAACAAAACTAATAAAGTATATGTATTTTTTAAATTGTTTATTTAACAAAATTGTAATCTTCCAAAAATGATTTGGCAAAATTCACTTTGATAATGAAATTAGTAACGGTCAATGAGAAACACTAATTTTCTTATATTGACTTTGGCCACTTTTCTCACTTGCATCAGAGGGTGATTGTGACCGTACCATTTGCACTGAGAGAACATCATAGACATTGGTTGTAGATATTCAGTATCACACAATATAAAACCCCTGAATTTCTAACAAAATTTACTTCATAAATAACCACTAATCATTTGTGAGTCTGGTATTCTACCAAATAAAACATGAAGTCATGAATAATGGACTTTATCAACAATTAAAGTGCAATATGAAATAATGATAGAGCAAAAAGCAAATGAGAGAAAGATTACAAAAGAGTTTTGGAAACTTTAAGCAAAGCTATTTTAAGTTGATTCAATCAATTCTGCAGGGAGATTAGGAATACTGTGGCCCTGATTCTATGTTATACTTTATTATTTTAGTCCTAGAAAATAAATAGTACAAGACAGGGGAAGTTCTTTTGAAACACAAGTTGGAGAGAACTTCTTTTGCAGTTCCTTTATTGTGTCATCATCTCTTTCCAACTCTGCTCTTACTCTGTAACTTTGTGATAAAGAACAGTTATAAAATTTCCAGAATTACACCCACCTGCAGCAGGAAGATTTAGAGATGGGAGTATTTCCAGAAGGAGAGTTCAGCCACTTTTCCACTGACCTCTGAGGATATAAAACAGCCTTTTAGTGACAAAAAGAAGCAAGTATCTTTAACAATAGTCAACCGTTTAGACGGGACTGTCACCTGCATCCCCTCTAACCCATGGGCTTTCCTGTCCATGTGACAAAACAATATTTGAGCATTAATACTTCTCTATGGACAGACCAACTGGCTGTAAAATGTTGCATCAAATTTGGAACAAGAATTTGGACACCAGTGGGACAAGGAAAAACTCACAAGAACAATTCAAGTTAGAACAGATGTTGGCCTTGGTGGTTTCCATACTGCAGCAAACACATACTCTGCTCAGAAAAAAACAGCCAGCAAGCATGACATATTTTGTATTCAGTAGCTGCTGGATTTCCAAGGGAGACTCATTCTTCAAGAGTGCCTGGGAAGGGAACGTAGAGCTCCCAACTTCCTTGAAATTCTTAAGAGACAACTCATGGCAACAAGGGCCTATGTGTTTCTCCACTTTGCTGCTAAAGTCAGCTCTAGGCATCCAGGCCTTGGACTCTTCAGTTGAGACTCAGCCCCAGAATTTTCTACTGTGTAGTCTTGTTTGCCTTTTGAAAGTCAAGGGAGAACCATCCCCTAACTGTGCTACTACCATCTGTGTTGCCCCAAACCTCACTATGGGCCAACTTCAAGTGAGGAATATCTTTGCCAACCCCATTTTTCTGTGAATGATCTGAGCTCAAAGAAACTTGTCATGTTAAACAGGCATCAATCTAGGAAGATACAGGGTCCAGATAATCTGAAAGGATCACCTGGTATCAGGAATAAGTACTGATTTATACCAGGTGGGTCAAGCTGAGCATCGAGATGGCTGGGGCTGAGAAAATCATGTCATCACTGAGTGGTATGAATTCATCAGAACCTGTTCAGGCTTAAAGGATCATCTAGCATTAAAGAAGGAAGGATAACTTGAGGTTAGGGACCTCTAATATTATACTATGTTTGTAATAATTATCAATTAAAGGTTTTTAATGTTCTGTACTATAATAGGTAGGTACCAAGTACATATGAATTCATTCTCAATAAATATTTATAGAGAAACTACTCTATCTTAGGTTACCTGTTTAATTATGGGGATATAATTGAGAACAATTCAGAAGTAATCCTTGCCCTCTTGGAGTAGGCTGACTAGATGTCTTATTTTCAACAGGACAGAAAACAATGGTACTGTCCCATCTCACTGAGCTAAATTCGAGGTGTCAGTAGACTGACCATATGTACCATTTGGAATAGAACAGTACCATTGTTTTCTGAAGAATACTTTTTATGGAGATCAATCATCATATGTATCATGGACTTTTTACTGGCTGTCAATGTTCTTCTGGTGACCCAGTGAGACTTACTACATAAAATGAAGCTGCACCATAATGAGTGACAATGACGAAACCACATTATCACCAAAGAAACCTAGCATGCAAACCCTACCCTTGGTTTCTCTATACTAAACATTCAGTCCAATTGAACTGCTATGCTAAGTGTCTCCCAGAACACCATGGACTCTGGTTTCCCACATCAGGATCCCTGATGCACACCTCTGATTTCAGCCGAAGTTGCACTACAGCGGGCCTGGTGACCTCAGGATCACCACAGCTGACAGAGTCCTCCTTCTAGGTGCATGATCTCTGCTTATAGCCTTCCTGATCTCAAGTATAGCCCACACATGTAGGGGAGCTTCAATGCCCAGAAGCAATCTTCAGCCCAGGAGGGATAGGAACTGGTGGGATATGCTCCACCTTTCTCCCATCCACCAGGGGGACAATTCTAGAAGGCTTTCAGCATATCCCAAAAGAATTGACCTCATGGTCTAAAGCAGCAACCTCAAGGATACATCTGTAAGTTGATATTTCTCCTTCTGTGCCTTAATTTTTCTTTTACTTCTCTCAGGAACCAACTCCCAAATAAAAGTTCTTATCTGCAGCCAAGTTCTTGTCTTGGCTTTCCTTTACCCTGATTAACACCCTTCTGATTATTATTACCATTCTGCTATTCATCTCATTAAAAAAAAGAGTCATTGCAAAATCCTCCCTGCTTAAATTTGGCAAATGTTAAGTTTGTATGTGTACTTGCGTCTATTTTTGAACTCTTTTTTATTCCACCAATAAATTTATTTACTTTTGGAATTGTGTTTGCATTATAATACATTAATATTTGTTAAAGTATGTTATCCTATCATTTTTCCTGACTTCAAAGATAATTACGGCTCTTCATAGTGTTTTATTTTCATAAAATTTTGAATTATTCTTATCCAATTCTAAGATAAACCATATTATAATTGCAGTAAATGATTTCTGGAACTGCATTACATTTACATACCAATTTGGGAAGAATCGCATTTTAAATATTACATTTTATTCAGATATAAGATATACATACTTTCCCAAGTGTCTTAGTCTTTTTAGGTTGTTACAACAAAATACAGTAGATTGGGTGGCTTATAAACAATAGGAATTTATTTCTCATGGTTCTAGAGGCTGGAAAGTCCCAGATCAAGCTTCCAGCAGGTTTTGTGCCTGATGAAGTAGGTCCCACTTTCTGGTTCATAAGTGGTCATCTTCGTCTGTAACCTCATGTGGTAGAAAAGGCTAGGGAGCTCTCTGGGTTCTCTTCTATAAGAGCACCAAAGCTGTTCACGAGGGCTGGGCTCTCATGACTAATCATCTCCCAAAGGTCCAACTCTTAATACTATCACACCGGGGATTAGGTTTCAATATATGAATTTTGGAGAGACACAAATTTTCAGGGTATACCAAGTGTTCAGATATTACTATTACACAATTTTCTTTACTTAAGTTCTGTATCTTTCCTATATATTTCTATGTATTTTTTTTTGTTTAGGTTGCTATTATTGATCCTGATTTTTCAATTTGGATCTTTAAATAGCTGCTAACATTAAAAAAATTTCATTTTTGTGATTGTTTTCCTCTTTATCTGGCTACTGAACTAAATTGTTTTATAGTCCTCTATGTATTCTGGGTATATATAATCATTCAGAGATATGCGTAGATAATTGCCTCCTCTTCTTTATTTAATTGCTTTTTTTCTATTTATTTTCTCTTTTCATTTGTTAGAGCCTTCCAAACGATGTTGAATTACAGTAGTATTAGCTGGCATATCTATAAGGTTCTGATCTTTAGTAGAAACTTTCTCAGTATTTAACTATTTCATATACTGAGTTTTGGTAACTAGTGTTTATAATACTTAGTAGTTACCTTCTATTTTTCATATTTTGTTATAAGGTTTAACAAATTCCAAGAATTAAGGGAATGTGATATATTAAGGGGAGAATTTTTCATGGTTGTAAGCAGAGAGAAGGGAGTCAGTAAAGTGGAAAAGCTTTATAGAAACAAAAGAGATAAATTATTTAGCAAGGTTGTACATGGGGAGAGTTACGTATGAAGTTTATAGGTAGAGAGAGGTCGGCCTGAGAAAGAGGTAGAACCCTTCTATGCCAAGGTAGAAGAGAGGAAAGACAAGGTGCTTGAAGACACAGACATGCACTGACTTGGAAAGGGGGAGGTTTTCTTTCTCTCTGAACTCTCTTATTCCCTTTTATGAAATATTCTGGGCATCAACTAAAATGGACAGGTATATATAAGCTTATCTTAGGCTTGGGATTCACAGGTATAAATGACAGGGTTGTGCTAGAAGGGTGTATGACTCAGAACCATGAACATGGACTGAAACACAGTGAACCTTGAGGGAGTAAAGAAAACATTCAAGTTAATAAGAGTGATGGAAGTAAAGAACCTATGGTTATAGGGGGTGATATCAAGACTCTACATGAAGCAGAGTGTCCTAAATGCTGAAAGTGGATGTAATGATTTAGGAGGGTAGTTGTGAGTAGAATTAAAATTGAAGGACTCCAAAGCAAGGGTTCTGAAAGTGCCATTAACGTGGATGTTGAGGGAAATCTAAATTGATAGTAGAGATTTTGAAAAGAAAGAACAAAATAAGCCAGAGGCTGTGTGGGTAAGAAAGCTGAGATCCGAAGATGCCAGTGATGAGCATGGTCACAGTAATGCTGGATGATGAGCGTAGGTAAAAGTCAGTAGTGGTCTTGGCTAAGGTGGTAGGAAGGAAGGGGTAGTTTGGCATACTAGAGTATTAGAATGAGAATCCAAAGGGCTGACCAATGCACAGGTAGATCACTGAGTAAGTGTTCCGGAAGAGTCTGCAGATGGGCGAGGATGAGCAGAAACAGGAAGCAGAAAATCGCAAGCTAGTTTGGAGTCCCATGTGATTTGCGTGGGAGAGAATTCGTGATTGTGCTGTATCTTATCAATGGAGGGCTGTGTAGAACATCCAGACCCAAAGATTCAGTTAAAACTTCGTGGTGGGTAGTTTTCCAAAACCCTGTTGTAACAATAGACATCATGAGTTAAAAGATAATTTTACTTATCCTGTGTGTGTGTGTGTGTGTGCATGTGCGTGTAGGTGTGCTAAAGTTGCCAGATTTATCAGACCACCCAGCCAAATTTAAATTTCAGAAAGAAACATTAATTTTTTTAGTGCAAATACTTCCCATGCAATTAAGTACACTTCACAGGACATACACTAACTTTCTATTGTTATTTTTCTGACATTCAGATTTAACTGTGTGTGTGTGTGTGTGTGTGTGTGTGTGTGTGTGTGTGTGTGCATATGTGAGCAATGTCAGGGGTATGAGCTGATGAGATATTCCTTCATACCAAATTTTTTAAAAGAATAGCTTGGAGTAAGTCATGAGAAATCTTATCACTGTGTATTTTCCTAATCATTATAATTTCAAAAGGCAATGAAATGTATACAAATGGAGACTACTTCAGAATTTTAATAAAAGTTTCCAAGGATTAATCTGAAATAGAGGGATTTCTCCTTTATAGCAGCTTATGTAATTAATGTTTTTACGCACTTTCTCACTTTTTAAAGTAAAAGAATCATTTACTTAGATTTTACTTTTTAAAAAATTTCAGTCAAAAATGATTTGAGGTTAAATATAACAGAAGCCTTGACTGTTCTGGGTCAGTAATTTCTAGTCCCTTTACAGGATACTAGCCATTTCTACTTGAAGAAGAACGTGGATGTGATGGGCGTGTTGGACTGGGGTATCTTCTGAGGCTGGTTTTTAACATTCCCAACATGTGAGTGACAGAATTTAAGTCCACTCATGCTTAAGACTGTGTTTTGTTTATTTATAAGGAAGTTCCCAGTGGGGTTCATGTTTCTCTTACTTAATAGACCAGACTACTGTGGTAGCATCTCCGCAACATTAGGCCCAATAGTCTTCACTGGAGATTTTCTCAGTGATGGGGTCCTGCCTGGTCTCTGCAGCCCCCTTCTCATCACAGATGAGTCACTTGGTATCTATATATGCAACACCACCTCTGCTCCTCCTCAGTGCTCCCCTTTTCCTATGGGTTGAAAGCCATACCCTGAGTCCAGATTGTGGGCAGGGAAACTACAGACGCTCAAGCTCAGTACTTTGTGACTCTTCAACTAGGCACCCTGTAGCTAATTTATCTTCAGTATCTACTGTGTGAGTGTATGGTTCTTTATGCTTTCACTACTATCAAATGACTCAAAACTTCCCAAGATAAATTATAATTTTTATAGAATATAGGTAAGGGTGCTGAAAATCAGAAAGAAGAAGACAAAGGAACTAACATTTACTGAGCATTTGCTTTGTGCCTACCACAATGTCAAACAATTTACAAGCCTTGTCTCACTTAATACTGACCACAGACCTGAGAATAAGATAAAGTTAGGAAACTTGTCCAAGATCACATACTCATCACTATTGAGTGTTGGAAAAATAATTCAAATGAAACCTTAAAGCTCTAAAGCCCGTGTGTGTCCCCTTTCCCAATGATTCTCCATGGAGGCTGTTAGCTTTTCCAAGTTTATCCAGCTAGGACGTTGGGGATATAGGATTCAAACTTAGATAGGTCTGACTGCAAAGCCCATGAAATTGACATTTAATGGAGCTGAATAGGCCATTCAACAAACGTTGATGTCTATGACAGGTCCCAAAAGCACTACAGCTCTTACCATAAGTAAGTTCTCATAATTTGTGTGTTTCTGTGTGTGATTTGGGGAATACACTTAGCAGGTTGGCTTCAAAAAGATGTTAAGAAACCTCGAAGTATGGCAACCACTAGCTTGCTCCTTCCTCAGCCTTAGTGCTGAAAGTCTGCTCCTCTCTCTTTCCTCCTGGCCTGGAGCACCCAGCAACAGCATGCATCTTGCCTGCTGTTAGCATCTCTCCCAGATCTGCCACTTCCCAGGTCACTTTCCCTTTACAGATTTCCCCAATGGGCACTTGCTTTTTTGTCATGCTCCCTCCAAATGCATCTGTTCTGGGCTTCATCCTGGGTCTCCCATGGATGGAGTGTGCACAGGGGTTCTAGCCATGGGGTATGACTCTCTGGGTATTAATCTTGGCCTGATGGTCTCTTAGCTGTGTGACACTGGGAAAATTACTTCACATTTATGTGCTCCAGTTTTCTTATCTGAAAATAGAAGAGATTATGGCACTTACCTCATTAGCATGTTGTGTGCATTAAATTTGCTAATGTAGAAAAGTTTAGCACAGTGCTTGCGTGTAGTACATAAACATGTGTATAATATAAAGAAAGGATTAGCTACTTCTGAGTGGCCAGTGTAATCTGTTAATTAATACTAATTAATGTACTCACAGATGACTATGTAATTTCCAAAAGCAAATGTACATTTTCTTATTTTTGTATATTAATGAAATGAATGGCTTCATGGGAATTCCTAGCACTATGGCTTACTGTTGAGGCAGATATTTTGGGTAAGTACCCTTTTAGCAGTTCTCAAATCACACCCATAAGCTCCTTCTGCATCATGGAGCTGGCTTCATTGGGCAGAAGGCTGTCCAGGCTCCACAGCATTCCTGATGAGAGTGATCAAGTAGTATAAAAAGCATGAGAGCTACATTTCTTATCACTCCCTTTAAATGGTGTTGGAGAGGTAACTGGATGTGTTTACACATATGCACGCACACACACATGCATGCATGCACACACACACGCACGCACACACACACACATACGCACACACACGCGCGTGCACACACACACATACGTGTGTGCGCACACACACACATATATGCACACACACGCGCGCACGCACACACACATACGCACACACACACGCGCGCACACACACACATACGCGCGCACACACACACTTACATGCACACACACACACACTCACATGCACACACACTCACATGCACACACGCGCGCACACACACACTCACATGCACACACGTGCACACACACACACTCATGCACACACGCGCACACACACACTCACACGTACACACACACTCACATGCACACACACACACTCACATGCACACACACACACACTCACATGCACACACATACACACACACACTCACATGCACACACACACACACACACACTCACATGCACACACATACACACACACACTCACATGCACACACACACACACACACTCACATGCATGCACGCACGCACTCTACAGAAATCCTTACCAGGCTCTTATCTGAGTGAACTATGGAAGCATCCCAGGGCATCTGTAATGGCGAGCATGTCCCTCCACAGCGACCTTCAATATTTATCTGTTGGATCCTACACTGTATGTTATGGTGGTTTGACTTGAAATGGAGGGTAAAAGACTGGATTGATATAACTTTTTGCTTTCTAATAATATTCTAGATTTCAGAAGTTTATTGTGTTAACTATTCAATGCAATTATTACCCAAGTGTGAACAAAAAGCCTGGATTTCTTTTCAACTGTTATACATTTTCCTTTTTTAAAATGAAAGTTTAGGACAATTTTTCTTTTTTTCGGTTGGGGTAAGAAAATTATAACAAATACAAACAAACAAAGGAAATAAACAAAAAACCAAGTCAAAGGGAATCAATCTACCAATGTCCTGCTTTCTTCCCTCTATTAATTGAATTTGGCATTCAGAAATTTGTAAACAGTTTGGCATTGTAGCTACAAGAATTTTTCCACATGACACAGGCATTTCCGACTGAGTCCATTTGGCATAGTTAAGCATCAGTACACCATTGAGTGCCAAGTGCCAATGAAATTAGTTAAAGTCAGGCTTCTCAATGGCTTGGTTGAATAACCAACTGGACTTTTTAATTATAAAACCCAGCCAGTAAGGGATTGGTTTCAAAAGTAACTATGCATTTTGTGGTTAGAATTTTTTCAAATAAAAAAGTTACAGTAAATATTTCAGAAATCAAAATAGGAAAAGGACATTTGAAGTTACTAGGGACAGCTGCAGTAAATAATGGACTTGGACTAATAATGCGAACTATCTGGTATTGTTTTTCCATACAAGCTTGGTGCTTTTGTATTATCCTCTTACCAAAGGCAAAGGGTCCACGCTAGTCCAGATTGTTTTGTGAATTCAATAAATAACTAGAATAAGCTCTATAAACCTCCAGTGGGCTACTAACCACGCACATGAGCACATCTCTTCTATAATGGGAAATATCCTTTCACGTTATTTATATGTAATTGTGAGATATTTCTCCATTCTATTGTTTTTGACTTTTTTTTTTTTTTTGCATCCTTTACTTACAATAACCATCTCTTTCACTCAAGGAACAATTTAAACAACTTCAGGGATAAAAAAACACAAGGTAAGATGTCTGTATTTGAAAAGAGACATTAAAATACCAACTTAAAAAAACATGAGGGAGAAAACAGTGTGTTTTCATTTCTTTTCCAAAACAAAGGAAGTAAGAAATTCTTTCATGGTTTTTATTTGTTTTTCAAATCACATTGTCTTCAGCTTTTGAAATAACAATCTTCCTTGACAGTCATTTAATAATTGTGACTGATCTATGACTTTATTATAAAGTTCTCATCTAATGATCTATTTCCTTTACCCCAGAGGCCAAGTACAAAGCTAGGGAATTATCTTGGTGATACTTTTAATAACTTCCTGTGGGATTGCAAACCCCAACCAAAGTGGACTCCACAAAGGAGTTAATCATGTAATTTCACAGATTAGACACCACAGGGTTACTAATGAGAAACTCCAGTTTAGTGATAAACTTTTTTTTCCAGGAATATTTTGAGAGGCCTGTAACCTTTGGCTGACACCCAGCAAGGCTATTAGTTTAACCATGGGATGCACTACCAAATGCACAAGAGTCAGCAGAACTTTTTTTCTGAAAAGTTGATTGTAAGAATAGTTTTGTTAAAGTGACTTTAGAATTAGATGGAATAGGCAAAAGGGAGCAAAATAAAAAAAAAAAGATAAGTGTAAGGAAACTTACCGATTTCCATTGGTGGGCATAACTTCAGCTTCTAGTGTCTTTTCAACCATATGTTCAAGATGGAAACCGCAGTTCACATTTAAATGTCATGCTGCCCTCTGTTCCATAAACATGTATCATCCATCACTAAATATTTAGATCTGAATTGTTGGAACTGAGTTCTGTGCCAGGGGTAGGGGGATTAATTCCTTTCAAAGTCCTCACATGATGGATTTTCCACCGAAGTAAACATCCGAGAAGAGCTCACACTAAAACCATAAAATATATAAATAGTTTAAAGTTTAATTAAGTCAACATTATTTAAAGTGGTTGTCATACTTTATGGCAAAGATTTTATGTTTATTTTGTATGACTCCTAATAAATAGCCCCTCCTGATCAGGCAGAAAACATATCTACATTAAAGTCGAAAGTTCTAAATGTAGGGACAGAGGAAGAATATTCCTGAGTTGGGGATAACACGACCTTTCCCTTTATGCTTTTGTTTCCAAAACTAGCCTAGACACTGAGTCAATAGCCTAGACAGGCAGAACCTCTGAAAATCCTTTAAGGGTTTATCAATTGGAATGTGGGGAGACAATAAACTCCATGATAGAAGCAAGAATAGCAAATGAAGTAGAATAACCCATGGGATAAAACAGCTTTCATTTTAATTTTTAATAATAATAATAAAGGAATAAGAAAGAAAATAACCACTTCAAATTAAGTTGATATTGGTTGGTTAGCTTCTTAAAATAATTTTTCTTAAAAGGCTACTCATTCAAATGAGCATAACCCCTCCCTCACCCTTGGAAAGCAGTAATCCAGGGTGCCTGGTTTTCTCCATTAATATTAAATAGGAAACTTTATAATCCTGCACTCATTTATGTATTAAGGGTATAGTATTTAAGGAGAAAGAGCAGATGAAGGACAGAGACCAGCTGAACTGAATTTCTTACTGCAAAAAGTTGAAACAATTTCTACTCAGTGCAGGCTTTCTCTTTTTTGAATCTAAAGCATCCTCAATAATGACAGTAAGGGCCTATCTCTGCCTACACATTAAAAAAAATAAAATAAAATAAGAAGAAGAAAAAAGAAAACAAGGAAAAAGAAGTAAGAAAAACTGTCCAAAGAAGTATTTAAGCCTATAAGGAAAGTTTTGGAGTTCAAATAAACTTTTACCACTCTTACCCAACCCTGATGTTTTGTGGGAAGAAAACCAAAGCTGAGAGAAGTTCTTCGTCCCAGGTCACACAGCTTCCTGGTAGCAAAGTAGTTCTAGAACACATCTTCCCTGGCCATCTTACTGCTTTTCTGTCCAACATACTGACATACAGTGTGGATATCTGCAGAGGAAGTGCATGTAGGTTTTAGTGATGCTCTTTGAGAGGATGGAGATCATAGCAATGCCCTTGATGGTTCTTGGGTTGCATATTTTCAGTAACCAAGTGATTTGACACAAAGTACTAATTGATCACTTGCCTTCCATTCCCTCACGTGTAAGATGCAGCTACTGTGAGGATTAGAGATGCTATTTGTCAAGTGCATCTTGCAGACACACAGTAAACACCCCATCAATGGTATCAATTATCGTTGGTTTCACAACCATATTTTAGAAGTTAGATATTAAGGGAAAAGTATCTTTTCAAGTTACTAGGTTCTTGATAGGGCCGAGAATGATTACACTTCTTTTCCATGGGGCTCGCATTTAATTTTTGACAAGTCCCAATCTTTTATAGATAGAAAAAAAATCTCGATAGACATTTTTCTTGGAATTAAAATGTTTATCAAAAAAATACGTGCTATTAAAATAGTTTATTATCAATTGGACTACAGTTTGAGGTTTTAATGAAACAAAAAGTTTTTTAAATTTTTAAAGCATGACTGAAATTTGACAAGCAAGACACAAAATTCATTTCATTCTTTTCTGCTGAAGAAATGTCTCTTAATATAGTCACAAATATTAGCATATTTAAATGTGATGTTTAGTCATTCAGGCAATGAATTAAGAAATAGACATTCAGTTATATATGTATATTTTAGTCAAGTCCTCAAAGAAGACTAAAGGAAAAAAGAACTACCAATAATATAAAACTAAGATCATTTCAAGGACCTAAATCATAATTTACAAATTCTTTTGATTTTATTTAGTTTTTCTCAAGTCCATATATCAATCTTATGTAAATTTTGGTTTAATGTCCTTTTCTCTTCATATTTCTACAAAGTTCTCTTTGTCACAGACAATGAAACCATTGTATTTTCTACTGGAACGTATCATAGTCTGCTAAATCACTCCTCTGAAGATTACATATTTCATGAAATATGTAATTAAAAGGAAAAAATGGAAATTTTACACTAAAAGAGAACTTCTAATTAAGATTGTTATTATAGAACACAAAATATTATGCCAAACACAATCAATTTTGTGAAAACTTCCATGCAAATAATAACCCGAATGGAATTGTTCAAAGTGTAATAGATTTATTAAAAGATCTATATAAAAAGCAAAAATGGTAAAGCATAACTCTTACACATCGATGGGTACTATTGTGTTTATCTCATGTAAAAAGTTATTCTAATGATTAAAAATTCTTCATTAATTTGCACATTCCAAAATTATGTTTTATTTTTTCTGCTGACTTTGAGTAATATAAATGTAAAAACATACCTATATATATCTAGACTGAGGAAATGATTACTCTTTATTGGTGGTATGTTAAAGAAATCAACTCAGATAAGTATAAGTGAATTTGTATACATTAGTATTAATAATTTCAAAAGATAGATGACCAAACTATACATATGAAGAAAATATAAATGCCATCCACCAAATTCTGCTTTTTTTTTCAAGTGTGTTGCTTGCTAAGAAAACCTTTCTCTGAATCAGACCTAACCTCATTCAACTAACTGTTCAGGAGTGCTAGCTAAATGGGCAACTTAGAAGGCACCCTGGAGTGCAAGTTAATTTCGTTAATGCACTCTCACAGTAAGCACATGTGCGGCTAGCATTTCCAAACCATTTATTTTGTCTAAATGTTTCCCTCCTCTAGTTACTTACACATTGTGTAGTAGAACTAGAGTGAGTGCTAAACGTAGAACCAGATGAGAACCTTTCTAGATGTGGCTCACTGGCAGTAAATCTTGGGCTTTTATCAACGAAACTCTTGAGAAAGCAGAATGTCCATGCCAAGGAAAGGCTTTTAGAATAGAACAAGTTGGATAATGAAGACGCATACCGTAAGCTTTAGCTATTTGTTTTCCAAAATATTTATTAATATACTAATTTGTTACGCAAATGTTTGTTGAACAACTTTTCTACTTGTTGACTACCTTCTGTGCAGTGAATAAGACCTAGGGAAAAGTAGGCTTTCTCTACCAACAACCTGGGATAAAAAAATGTCTTCAGGATTCATTGTGGTTCTTGTGATTAAAACCAAGTGTGTACATGCACACACACAGATACTTTTTGAAATGTGTGTGCATGTATCTAAATATATATGCACATGTTTGGTCTTAATATAAGATTTATATTAGTATCTTTTTATAAATTACACACATATTTTCCACCTATAATACACAAACAAATCATTTCATGTCTTTTGGTATTATTGTATCTAATGACAAAAAGTGGTGAATGAAATTAAATTCATAAAACCTACTTAATTCAGTAATGTCATCAACTCCCCAAGTTTACAAATTCTAACCAAAGGTAGGATTTTTGTTTTGGATAAGGCTAAATGAAAGAGGATGGTATGAGATTAACTTTCTTTACTTTAACTGGAATGTCTTGCAAAAATAGCCCAAGAAAAGGTCTAAAAATTAAGATAAATTTGGATATTATTTGATCTACATCAAAAAGGTGGTGACTTAATAGCCTACTCTCAAATAGTCTAGACATTATTCATTATATGTATGTTCTAGTCAAACTGTCCATCATGAATTTCTATCTTATTAAAAGGTAAATATCTGTGAAAAGCCGCTCTACTTTTCTGATAAAATACCTTTTAGTTGTGTTTTGACATTACTTTCACATTTAGTATATGACCGCTATTTAACTTTGCTGTTAATAAACTCATAGCCCAGGTGATAACAAAGTCCAAGGCCTTTATCTAGACGTCATGTTGAAAGCTTTGTAATGTCCTAAGGCTACATGTTGTTTAAATACAAAACAAGCAAATGTGTTTTGATATAATACAAGTTGATATATCAAGGTGAAAACTTTGTCTTTTAAGGATTTTGAAACAGGAAGGCCTTCTAGAATATGAATCATTAGGTGGTGAACTTATTATACATCAAGTGGACAATGCACTGTAGAAATGTATGCCTGAAACCTATGTAATCCTTGCTAACAGATGTCACCCCAATAAGTCTAACAATAAAAATGAATTAAAAAAAAGAAAAATTCATAAAATAACTTGAGGCAATTAAGTCATTAATACTATTATGAAAGTTGAAAAGATTAAATACAAAACAAAGAGTTTGAAGAAAAGTACATTCATTCAATTTGAAAGAGATGGACATATCATTTCACTTTTTCATTAGTAACTCCAAAAATGAAAGAAAAAAATCTGACAGCAGTCAGAAATATGAATAAGAGAAATAAAAATTTTAATTTCATAGCTAATATGACAATACAGTATGATTGGTTTGATTTAATTATTAAACATTCCATTAAAACTATATTGGATTTTAGAAGACATCCCCAATCCATTTCAGAACTGGCTAAACATTAACAAGAGAAGTAACGTCAGCAGAACACATAACCATTAAAAACATAAAAGTCACAAAAGTACATGGAAATAAAAGTAAAGTTAAACTGTGGAGAGTTTTTTTGTACACAGAATGTACTCCATAGTTATTTGTTGAGTTGATTTTATTTTATTTAGCAATTACCAGCTAATTGTGTAATCATCACCCAACACAAACAACAATTAGGTCTATACCAATGCTTGGCAGACTCTGCACTTAGCTCTCATTCTGTCTCCTGAGTAGGAGGTCTATTGTCTGTTTCACAGAGAAGGAAAACAATGCCCAGAGTGATTAAGCATCTTCCCATGGTAACACAGTATGTAGCAAAGCTGTGATAGGAACTCAGACTGGTCTGCTATATAATCACGTTTATTCCATCACGCTGTGCTATAAACACTATGAATACTATTTAAAACATGATTTGTAGAAAAATATTTGTTAGCAAGAATTACATAGGTTCCGGGTATACAATTCTATGTAATTCTTGCTAACAAATGTCACCCCAATAAGTCTAACAATAAAAAAATGTAATTAAAAAAAACACCTTGAAAACTTTGGTTGTAGAAGTTACCTAATTCTTAATTTAAAAAAAAAATGTTCAAATGGAAATGTAAGTATCAAGAATAAAAGCTTGGAAAAGTGTTACTTGGTGAGTATGTACTTCTTGGTAAGTAAAGTAGTTTATGTTTACATTTAATAAACTGGCTCTGAAAAATAAAACAAAAAAGAGAAATATTGGGTTTGCTTTAATTGCATCTCCTTTCCCTGCTTTCTAGAAACTAAACTAAGCTTTAGCTTAAACTGTAAAACTAGTCATCTGAAAATAAAAATTCAAAAAGGAAGGGACATGGCAGAAGTATTGACATGAGGATTTTGAAGGAAGATGTGTGGTAGACTGGACCAAGGCCACTGACTCTTCCCTCCCCCATGTGCATGCACCTGTCAAAGTGCCTTTGCAGGGATTCCCATCGACAAGTATATAGTCTATTTTTCCATCCTTTGAATTTGTTCTTGGATAAATGACTTGCTTTGGCCAATGGACTTGGCAAATGTGACAGAGGCAGAGTTTGTTTCACCTTTGCAGTCCAGTCTAGCCAGCACAAGAGGCCACGTTGGAGAGGACCCAGGTGCCCCAAATAGCAGCCTAATGATTGCCAGCTGTGAGTGAAGCCTCCTGCCCCAGCCATGTGCCCACTGACTGCAGTGAACCCAGGTGACACCAGCAGAAGACCTGCCCTGTTGCAGTACTGCCCAAATTCCTGACCCACAGAATTGCGAGCTAATACATGTTAATTTTTTTCAAACTGCAGAATTTCATGTTGTTTACATAGTAAATGCTATAAGTTAATTTAAAAAAAAATACATGGAACTGCTAGTCATTTTCCCCAGTAGTGACAATGACTTGGCGTTGAACCATGTAATTTGTTTATGTGCATTCTCACTTTGTGACTGTAATGCATTTGGTAGATTGTTGGGATGCTATGGAATTTTTTCTTTCCTTGAAGAAAGTTAGCTGAATTTTTAGGCATGAAACCCAAGATCCTGGCTTTATTAGTATTCTACTTCTGGAACTGAGAGGCGTGGCTTGGATACTGTCTTCAAAAGTGTCTCTACAGCCAACGGATGGGGCACAGATATGAGGGCTGCATTAGGGCTTTCGAGAGCCCTGTCCCTTCGCCTATCTGGGCTGCTTCCTCTAGAGGAAGTAATGATAATTACAGTTTGTGACTGAATTGGTCTAAAGATGATTACAGTTTGTGACTGAATTGGTCTAATATTTAAATATGTCTAATAGGTCTAATATTAAATTGGTCTAATATTTAATGTTATATTACATATTTAAATATTGCCTTCAATTTAGAAGTTCTTTTTTTTTTTCAGATTTTAATAGAAACAATAATATTTTTGTCCACCCCTAAAATTAATGTGAGCCCTGGGGACTGTCTTCATCAGCATGCCTAATGAATAAGTTGGTTTAAGCAGACATTACAAAAAATAAACTTATTTACTTTCTTTTCCCTTCTTGTTCTTTAGAAATGCTATTTTATAACCAGGATTGTGAAGGGGTCTGTGTGTGTGTGTGTGTGTTTAAGTGTGTGTTGAAATGTATGTGTATGTGTTTAAATGTGTGTGTGTACTCCTTTTGTGACTAAAGTAGGTAACCTACCCCTCCATCCTCTCTCACAACCTAGCGGCATCCCTACATAGGAATTGCAAAAGACATAACCATTCATATCCTACAGAGACAAAAAAAAAAAAAAAAAGAAAAAGAAAATCAACACTAGGGAATCTTCAGTATAAACATTAATAGTTTCCCACATCTTTGTTTACAGAATAGCCCCTGCGGATTTCTAAACTTTTAGATCTTATTCATTCCAGAAGAACTGTTTCACTTATGGCCACATAAATCTTGGCCCTTTAGAAGTTCCAAGATTTAAGACTCTATGGAAAGTGGAGTCACAGAGAAATCACAGGTGATTCACACAGAGCAAATCTGATTCAGGCCATTCAGGAAACATAACATTTGCTAACATCATTCAGTTCTAGCTCTGTCATCATTTATAGAGAATAGAGGCTTGGTAATGAAACACTGAAAGGAAAGTTTGGTAGTAATTGTAGTATTCTTGTATTTTAAGTAGGTTGTATTGTTTTTTTTATTATTATAAAAGACAGATGCATTCAATGTAGAAAATTTTTAAAATAGTCCTTTTTTATTAGTTGGTGCAAAAGTAATTGTGGTTTCAGACTATGATTTTAAATCATTATAACTAAGCTCAGATACATCTTTATTAATCAAAGTAAGACCCATGACAATCAACACATTTTTGGCCAACAAGAAATAAGTTTGTTTATTCCTGTAGCATAAAAATCCATGCTCTGAGATTAGAAGAACTCTTGGAAAGCATTTTCTGAATCCTGCTGGTTGTAGAAGTGTTTTCCCTGCAAAAAGTTGTGGAGATGCTTGAAGAAGTAGTAGTTAGTTGACAAGAAGTCAGGTCAATATGGTGGATGAGGCAAAACTTTGTAGCCCAGTTCATTCAACTTTTGAAACACTGATTGTGGAATGTACAGTCAGGCATTGTTGTGGTGAAGAATTGGGCCCTTTCTGTTGCCTGATGCGGGCCGCAGGCATTACAGTTTTCGGTGCATCTCATTGATTTGCTGAGCACACATCTCAGAGGTAATGGTTTCACTGGAATTCAGAAAGCTGTAGTGGATCAGATCTGCAGCAGACCACCAAACAATGATCATGACCTTTATTGGTGCAAGTTTGGCTTTGGGAAGTGCTTTGGAGCTCCTTCTCAGTCCAATCACTGAACTGGTCATCACCAGTTGTCTTATAAAATTCGCTTTTAGTAGCATGTCACAATCTGATCAAGAAATGGTTTGTTGTTGTTGCGTAGAATAAGAGAAGATGACACTTCAAAATGATGATTTTTTAAAATTTCTGGTCAGCTCATGAGGCACCCATTCATCAAGTTTTTTTACCTTTCCAATTTGCTTCAAAAGCTGAATGACCTTAGAATAGTTGACGTTGAGTTTGGCAATTTCTCATGTAGTTAGTTGTAAGAGGATCATCTTCGATGATTGCTCTCAATTGGTTGTTGTCAACTTCTGATAGCTGGCCACTATGCTCCTTATCCTCAAGGCTCTTGTCTTCTTTGCAAAATTTCTTGAACCACCACTGCACAGTATGTTTATTAGCAATCTCTGAGCCAAATGCATTGTTGATGTTGTGAGTTATCTCCTCTGCTTTACAAGCCATTTTGAACTCAAATTAGAAATTTGCTCAAATTTGCTTTTTGTCTGACATCATTTCCATAGTCTAAAGTAAATATAAAATAAACAGCAGGTAATAAGTCATTAGCAAAAAATATAAAGCAAGAAATGAGCATTAAAATGATGTATAGCATAACCACATTTATTTAAGAATGTAGTCCCATGTCAAACAGCAAATTTCAACAATGCAAAAACCATAATTAAGTTTGCATCAACCTAACAAAAAATTAAAAATGGACACCATGATAAGTTGTATTCACAGCTGCCAGGTCAAATGTCACTGAGATAATTTATTATTGTATATATATTTTTCTCTACCTACAAGAATGATTCACTGGTATTTCATTTTAAAAAATGTATTTCATTTTAACTCTACTTATTTTAAAAGCTCCACCCACCAATATGTTCCAGAGTGAAAAATAACTCTTTTAAAGAAAGTTAAAATGAGAGCTCCAGGAACCCATCAATGACTTACCTTTCCTCCTAATGTTCAGCTCTCCTATCCTCTCACATTTACGGGTTCACATCACCTCATTTTTACTCAAACACTGGTTGGTGCCTTGAGGCTGCATAAATATTGATCCAACATGCAAAGTTGAGAAGTTGGAAGGAGAATAGAGGGCAGGGACCACTTTTGACCATCTGATCTCTCCCTCTCTATTATTTCTCTCAAGTACTTGGAATGGAGAACTTGGGAAAGTCTCCTATGGATACAAGGGCAGGGCAGGTCTAGTTTTATATATTGTGTCTTGCCCCTGGAAGTTACAAGAAGTCCTAGAAATGAAAAGAAAAAATTACATTAAAACTATATCCTCAAGTCTCCTCCTTCCATTTGGTAATAGCTCAAAACTCCAACTTTTGTTTTGGGAAATATCACTGAACTGTTGCCCATGAGGGCATGTGTTTGGTCTCCAGGAGCAGGGGAACACTCCCTGGATGCTTTGAATGGTTTCCAGCTGCATTGCATGGCAGGACCAAATTGATAATATGAAGGGCTCTCAACGCTCATAGTGCCACTTCAGGTTATGCTAGTATATTCCTAAAGGATACATACTTGCTTTCTTTTGCTGTTAGATATATTTGACAAACAAACAAATAAACAAAAATGGTGTGGAGGGGGGATTAAGGATAAAATGCAAATTTCTCAGTATGACCTCGTCCTGTTTATCTCTTTAATCTCTTTAGCTTCCTCATATGCCTCTTGTGGCTTCATCCAAGCACTCTACCTATCTCCTACTTGTTTTTATGTCTTAGGCAAGGCTCCATCAGGAAATCTTCCTTTTTTTCTCTCCCCACCTGGTCTGGGTTTGGACTTCTTTGCTCTACAATCCCCCAGTATCCTATGCATGCTTCTGTCAGAACCTCTACTCAACTAGTTTCCCTGTGCAGTTTTGTTTTATGTGATTTGGCCTTCAGATTGTAAGCACTGTATAGCTTTGAAATTAGGCTGACCAGAAAACAATGGTACAGAAAACTGTCTTATTTCAAATGGTTCATATGGTCAGCCTAGTTTCACTGGGCTCAATTCAACGTGTCAGTAGTTTGACCATACATACCCTTTGAAATGAGACAGTACTATTGCTTTCTGTCCCATTTAAAATGGGACATCTGGTCAGCCTACTTTGAATACTTGGTGGCTAACAGAGTGTCAAGCACATAGTAAGTGCTCAACGAATACTTATAATTAGTTAAATAGTTATTCTTCATAGAGCACAGCATAGGTAATCAAAAAATATTTAGTTGGACAACTGATAATCAGGAAATAGACATTTCTCATTCTTTGTTTTCTTTTCCATTTGAGCATTCAGAATACTCCACCTTTGAATTCTTAAAATCCAATATCTCACCCTCTAATCAACCCTCCTGTGTCCCTGCTGGGTGGGGAGGGGGGGATGGGGGAAGTCGGAATGCAGATTTGTTATGGAGATTACACCTCTGGGTCCCAGCTGGAACATCTTTGTTACTCAGAAACCTTTTAAATTGACCTTCCCCTCCCCACAGTGGATTTTTAAAATATCGCCCCCTGGTGTTGACTCTATTGTCATTTCAGCATTCAATCTCATTCCTTAATTCACAGATGAGCCTAAAACTCCTGCCCTTCATTAAAAACACTGGCAAGTTCATCTTCATGCTCCTTATCTTTCTCACTTCTCCTCTCTGAGGGAAAATGGTGCTCCTTCTCCTCAGAGAACTTGGGTTCTAGGTCCCAATAATCTCCTAACAGTCAAAATCCTAAGTGCTTTTCATTATGTATTCTAAGTGGTCACTTTGTGACATTTGGCATCATTACTAATCTCTTTTTATTGGAAACTCTTTGCGCTTGGTTTGAGTGGTTGATTGTCTTTCTTCTAATTTTAACTACGGTTTAGGCTCTTTCTTTTTGGTGTACTACTCTTGGTGTTTTCCAGGCTTCCTTCCTCCAGGATCCTTCTGTCATTAATCACATTCTCTCAGCAATCCTTTTATTCTGAAGGATTTAACTGCTGTCAGTGTACTCCTGTTTGTCCATCTGTATGCTCTGACATGAGGCTCCCTAGACATCTTAACCTAGAAGTCTCATGGAGATTTCAAACTCAGGAAAGAGTTCATTATTATCTTTATGATATCTCTTGTCCTCTACCTCCCCTAAGTTGTTCTTCCTCCTATGTTTTCTCTTTGCATTCTTTGGCGGCATCATCAAGTTGCCTAAATCACAAAAACTGGAGTCACCTCACTACGTCCCTTCTTCTTAATGGCAAATATCAGTGTGGGCTGATAAATTTTGCCTTCGTTGTAATTTTTTTTTGTTACATTAGCTATATCTGGATATAACTGGTTTTCTCTGTAGTCACCTATATCTTTCCTCCATCATACTTGACCATATGCACACAGATGCTTACATTTTTCACCCGGTGCTCATTGAAATGAAGAGTGTTCATATGTTTGGTTCAAACAATGTACTATTATTGAATTCTTAACAACAGGAAAAGTTTCTCCAATTGAAATTCACAGACAAATGCAAGCCATTTATGGTGATTAGTGTACTGATGATGTGCGTACAGTAAAACTCTGGTTAAGGCAGTTCATTTGTGATGAAGAGGTGAAGTCTGCAGTGAGGAAATGATTTCAAAAACAACACACTTTTAAAGGACCAATTTTTTAAAGGACCAATTTCAAAACTTCTGCAGTGTTGGCAGATGTGTATTGAAGTGGGTGGTGATTTTGTAGAAAAATAATCATGAAGCTTTGAAAATAAATGATGTAGGTTTATTTCCTTTTTTGTTTCATTGAAATATCTCTTCCCCTTCATAGTCTATTTAAGTGGAGGCAAAATTTATCAGCCTACCCTGTAGTTGGTGAACAGCTCTCGACACTTAATTCCTCCAAACTTAAACTAAGTTTATCTCACCTTTTCTAATCCAATTGCCAACACTCTTTTTCTCTCCATCAGCTCATACGTGCTGTGTTACAACAGGTGCTAACTATGTCCTCTGGGGTCTCATTTTCTCCCAATCCACACTTCTCAGGGCTGCCGGAGCTGGTTCTCCCAGACACTGTTTCCTGGAGAACCACTGACACCACCCAGTCAGTGATCACAGCCTTTTCATGTGTACACCTCAGGGCCTGCTTGGTGTAAAGTCCTGTGGTCCTTGAACTCTGTTGTGTACACTTATTCTCTGGTTTCCTCCCTTTTTTTCTCTTTCAGCAAATTTGAGTTCTTTGAAAAGAAGAACTATGTCTTCTTCAACAGCTCAACAAACATTGTCTTTCCAGTTCAACAAATATTTATAGAATGAAATGCTTATTGAATAAATTCTTCTAAATCTGTACTGTTTCCCACTTCATTTTGCCATTATTGGTTTTAATTGAGAGGTAGTAGAGTATATCATTTAAAACTGCAGGTTCTGATCTCAGGTTTCCCACTAAGAAACTGTTCTAACTTTGCAAGCTACTTCGGTTTTCTGTGTTCAGACTCCTGACCCAAAAATGGAGGTAATAATAGTACCTATTTGAATGGGAATACAGAGACTAAATGAATTAATATACAAGCATCTAGAATCTAGACTATTGCCTAACACTCATTAAGCACTTAATAAATGTTAGTCTTACTATTGTCATTCTTTTCTACATTTTTTTTCTTTCTTGTGTTCTTTCTTTTCTTTTTCTTTCTTTCTTTTTTTTTTTTTTTTGTTTATTTGGGATTCATTTTTTCTCCTTTACTGTTCTATTAGTTTCATATTTACTAACAACTCATAATGTCCCAGCTACAAAAAAGGCACTGCTCTGAGGATTCGTACAAACAAATACCTCCTCTCTAAGGTCATGTTGATGTGACATTTTGAGATGGAGTAAACAGTTGCATTGTGGCAGTGGTCATGCTCTGGAATTTGGCCACAACACAGCCCTCTATAGAATGGAATGCATAATAATGGCCTCTAAAATCCCATCCAAGGTGGGGTAGAACATTTCTAGGACATTTGCGTTATGACTCTGAACATGGCACTACTGTAGGCTTCAGGGTAGCTTCTTCATGGTCATTATTATTTGACAGAGGACGCATGTTAGGACCTCGTTTTGAGTTAGTCTTTTTTGCCAGAGAAAAAAGGAATCCAGACTGGATTTTAGTAACACATGGTTTAAATGCTCGCAGTTAGACTTCTCTGGAAATTTGATTGCTACTCCTCCTTCCAATATTTTGAAAAGGATAAAAATGGGAAGGCTATCCCACTGGCTTTTATGCAAATGTTTGATTGCTTATGGTCAACGTTATAACATAGGCATCCAAAATAGTCTGTCAGTGTATGTCTGAGTTCACTTTCAGTCATATGAATTACTAAGCAAAAGTGAAGTAAGACTGTGTGTGTGTGTGTGTGTTTGCTGCAGAGAGAAACCACAGGGGCAGCTTGAATATCTGGTTAGCCTTCTAACTCAAATTTAGAGGAGGAAAAAAACCCCAAAGGTTTATTTGCATGAAAACACTTAATTAGGTAAATATGGGCAAAAACATTTATTTATTTTTTTGTTTTCATTATTGATTTTTGCCACAGGCTAAGAATTGGATTTTGTCAGTAAGAGGCCCTGACACACTGAATAAAGTAGCATAATCCTTTGCACATAGTATGTGCTTACTAACTATATGAATAATAAACTAATAAGTAAACAAACAATTTCATGAATATGAATGATGTACTATTGTATAGAATAGAATTGTCTGGATGTTTTCTAGATGATATTTCAGTTAAGGATATTGGAATGAGAGAAAGTAACAAAGAAGTTGTAGTTATAAATTAAGAAATTTTAGTTCAATTACTATTGGCCTAGTGACACTTGAAAACCATTTGCAACTACTTTTTGGCGGCAATTGGTAGAGACGAAGAATAGCTTACAAATGGAAGCATGCTAAGAAATCAACATAATTCTAAGCTTTAAACACATACTTGTCCTCCACAGCCACATTCTCCCCAAGATGAACTCCTTCAAATCCATCTAAAACCAGAAAGCAAGAGAAAATTGAAAAATAAAAATTTTCTAAAATTTATTTCTATTCCTCATCAACTGGTCGTAGGGAACTGCCCCTGAGGCATACATACGTGCAGGGAGGGAGAAGGTAATGTAGCAGCAACAGAAGCCAGGGGAGATCAGAACACTTCACCCTGTAACTTGCACTATTAGGGCATGCATGGTCCCCGTTGTGTACCTGTCACTTCCATTCAGGCATCACCACGTAGGCTTAACTTTATGGCTGGGCCATTTCATGTTGGGCAACTTAGGTTTTATGGAAAGTTGGTGACAAATTGTAAAGTGTTCAGATTCTGTAGCAAGACAAAAACTTCCTCTCAAAAAGAAAGTAGTTATTTGTAGAAAATGGCAGGGCTTTGCTCCAAAATCTTAACTCATGAGTCACATGTGGAAGCCTGCCAAAGGCTCCCAAAAGTATCTCTCTCTCTGCCACTGACATGTTAAGCACCATTGGATGTGCTGGGTCCTATGGCCCAAATGGCATGGTAGCTTGTGTGGCAATCTGAACTCATTGGGGAATTCTCTTGTTCTGTGCTCCACTCAAAACTACAGCTTTTTGAGTCACCCAGTAAGTGACCCAGAGTAGCATACCCAAATGAAAGATACGTTGCCTCTAGAATCCAAAAAGGGCCACTAAGTTTGGTGCCTCTTTTTTTGGTTGCAGGAGGGACAAAGATTCAACTTGTCCTTTACCTTAGCTGGCATATCTTGACCTACCCTGCACACTGGTGCCCTAGTCATTTCACTAAGGTAAAATGCACCTGAATTTTTGTCAGTGTTATTTCTTGCCTATTGAATCAGAAATGTCTTACCAATATGTCTAAGTATATGAAAACTGACCGAATCTAGGATCTCTGCTTAGTGGGACTACATTAATAAATTCAGCCTAATCTAATTTCATGTTTCCTGTACTATATTATCTTACACCCTAAGATCTACTATCACCCACATGCCCTGGATTCCTGTTTGTATAAATTGACAAAATTATGTAGTTCTTTTGGAGTGTTGCACACATACACATGGGTCACAAGTTGTACCTCACCTGCCAGGACTCATGAGACTTGAGGTTGGTGATCAGTGCAGAAGCAAGGAGGCGTGGTGGGTGTAGTAAGGAAGAGAATCAGCAGTGTCTTTCAAGGCAACCACCTCAGTGAAGGTCATCACTGATACTTCAGGTAAAGCAGGGCTACCTTCCACGGTCAGGTGTAGAAGGGCTGCTTCTATTGGCAGAGAAGTCTTGGCAGAATTTAGGGGTTCAAGGTCCCTTTATTGGGATCTGCCCATCTGTCTTTATTCCAGTTTACAGGATCCCAATTTTTCCCAATCCATGCCTTCACTTTACCATCCTGAAAGACAACTGGAGACACCTGAAAATCTGGGAATTGGCTGTGTGCTGTAATTCAATGACTCATAGAATGGCACTCTGGGTTTGGTTGTTAGATACTTAGGCCCTGCAATGGCAGGAGTTAAGGGCTGATTTCAGGGCAGATGTAGAAGCTTTCAGGTAAATTACACAGTGCTAGAGCTAGGAATTTGAAGCCCCAAACTCATCCTTTTGCCTCTCAACTTTCACCAGGGTATTTCTAGGAGCAACCCACCAACCCCAATTTCACTTTTTAGTTTGACTAGAATGTTCTAAAATATCAAACATATGACCACTTAGAACCTTATCTCCTATAGGTACTTGATTAGGACTAGCCAACGGCAATATTTTGTGTATTTCAATTGCCGCATCATGCCATCAACTACCAGGGCCATCTTTACTACTAGAAATAAATGCTCATTAGTGACTTTAAATTTAATCACATTAGAAAACCAGCTCCAGAAAACTCAGAACCCATTCAGAAAACTCACCCATTAGATTATGTTTCTCCAGAATCATCTGTCACACCAAAATTTGTATCAGTCCAGAGAAACAAGACTACACTGTCATCACACTATACCATCATCACACCACATCACTGTCATACCACACCATAACCTCCTGACACATGTGATTCCATTATCACATCACATAACCATCACACCAAGCCATCATCAAACTACACTCTAATCACATTAAACATCATCAAAACAAATCACACTACAGCATCTCCCGCCATGATTATGACAGTACAGCATCTTCATCAGCACAGAAATATCATCTTCATGGTCATTTTTGCTACCAAGTGAGATTAATGTGAAAGCTTATTAGATCACTTATGTGCTTACCTAAAACAGTATAATTCTGGATGAAAAGTAAAAATCAATTCATAATTATCTATATAATCCCCATTCTCATGCCCCTTTTGTCATTCCCATAGTCTTGACAATATACTGAACTACTATAGACTCTCAACTTTTATACATATATGACCTACTTTAATCCTTGGAAAAATCTTCCAAGGTATTTGTTACTACCTTGGAAACTGTGGCTTACATAGCTGGTGAACTGCAGGTCCAATTTTCAAATTAACATCTTTGTTTCTAAATCCTGTGCTTTATATGATACACCATGCTGTTAAATTTGAAAATGCACATTATTTTTAATAGTTTTTGACCAATAAATGGCTTTTCCATTTCTATAATTCATTGACACAAATGGGAAAATGCCTACATCAAATAAACTCATCTCTACAGCTAAATTATGTGAGGTAAAATTGAAAGTGCTGGTTTTAGTGTACAAAAACTTTAAGATGTTTTTCAAAATATTAGATTAGTTGAATAACACTGTTCCTTGTTTGATTTGCTTTGGCATAGGACAGAGGGCCACATAATACACACATCTTGATAAAGTAAACTTATTTCTCTCAACAGTCGTATATCAACACGGTACATGCAAATAAGTGGCATAAATCCTATCGGCAATTCTGAAAATAGTATTGCCTAGCAGAGGGTAATAATCTAGGAGGCAAATTGCCAGTGACAGCATATTTTTATTTAACTTTCTGTAAGAAAGTAATGGGAAGAAAAATTAAACTAGACAGTTTACCATAGAAAAAGAATTTTAAAAGAGGGTAAGTAAAGTACAATGGAATAATTTGGAAAATAACTGTAAACTTTTGAAACAACTAATAATAAATTAGTATTATCTAAATTGAAATGACAGTTTTTAATGAGCCATATGTCATTTATTTGTGTCTCGATGAGGCCATTATTTTCTCCAAAGCCTTTATCCAAATTTTTTTCTTCATAATGAAGATAAAGTAGCACACATACCAAAAATCATTTAAAAGATGCTAAATTTAATCCAAAAAGATAGTGAAGACCTATGCTCGTTATTGGGGAGCTTATATTTCATTGCATAACATGGTTTACAACCATGTTGGCTGTAGCATAGCAGTTTATTCCATAAGCAGCCAACATATTTGCAAAAATGTTAGTTCTTTTGGTCTTAATCTTATTGTAATCTTTTGGGTCTATTTCAATAACAATAATTTCAACAATTAATAATATCTAACTTTAAAAAAAGCTTATGACAGAGTTGCATAGTTATGTTCTATTGAAACTTTATGAGGTATGTGTTCTATGTTTGATGTTTTTCATGTAAAAGGGTTGACTCTTGCTGATAAGCTGCTGAAACAATTTGTGGGTGGTATTTGAAGACTCTGGTCAAAGGAGATAATATCTAAGTTTCAAATATAAATATTGCCTAAGAAAAAAAAAAGAAATAATAAAATAAAAAAGGAAAATCATAAGAGATGAGAGGACAGTTTAATTTCTACAATATATACTTAAACAGTATGGGCCCATTTATAACTACTGGAACTGTTAATAGATGAGCTGAACTTCCATTATAGTTCATTACCTCTCCCAAATAATTTGTGCTATTTTATTTTTGTGAATTATTCTTTGGTCTATTATTTTTAACATGCTATAAACCAAATAATTGAATCCATAAAGTCTGGAATCATTAGGTAAATGGTATTTATCTTGCCTTTTTCTTGGAAAGATGTTAATGTGTTAATAAAATGAATGTCATTGTTTCATTAAACAAGTATTTGTACAAGAGAATTTTTAGTCACGTAAACTTCAAAAATCAATCTGATGTAGGCCCTGGCATCAAGGAGCTTACCATATTGTATAAAAAATAAATATGCAAATAAATAAACATAGCATAATGTGATCAGTGCTAAAATTGAAGCTCATGTGGGAGTTCCCTGGTGGTGTAGTGGCTTAAGGCTTCGGCGCTGTCAGTGCTGCGGCCTGGGTTCGATTCCCAGTCAGGGAGCTACCCACATACCAAAACGCAAAAAAAAAAAAAAAAAATTGAAGCTCATGCAATTATTATTGAATAAGAGAGTGACAAACTCCTGAGGAAGAATGGAGATGAAGAGTTCTGTTTGGAGAACTTCCTTGAACTTCGGCTTAAAGGATATAGATGTTTCTTAGATTAGAAGGGGCAGGTATTCATTTCCAGGCAGAGGAAAGGGCTTCTATATTGGAGGTGAGAAGGAAAACAGTGTGGTATCCTTTTACCTCTATTGCAAAAGGTCTTGTTTATATAAGGAACACAGTATTTCCTAGTCATAAGCAAATGACACACATTTCTGAACAAGATGTGTCCCTAGCAATAGGGGCCCACTAAGCTGTGAATAATGCTCTGACCAAGTGGCATCTATGTGACACAACCCTAGAAGCTAACTGTAGTAGCTTCTCCAGAGGACTTCATCTGAAAGAGGTAGAACTTCGGGTAGATGCTGATGGAGAGATGCATGGAAGTCTTGTGTAAGTTCCTGGCTTTCAATAGTGGAATGTAGAACTTACAGTTTTCACCTAAGTTAACTAGAATAGCATTGGTTTGGAATAGAAGTAAATAATGTGGAAGTTTGAATAGGAAGGGTTAGAATGTTCTTTTTCTTTGTCATCATGATCATGAGCATGATCATCATCATTATGTGGCAGCATATTCACAGCATGCCATCACCACACTCTAGTCACATCATCTGGAGTGGACTTGAACTCTAGCTCCTCTTAAGAGTTTACAGATGACCGTGCTGCTGAATGGATTCCTTGAATAGCTGTGGAGAAGATCACAAGGGTGGAATACTAGACAATCACAGAGTGGGACTCTGTCCCTAATGGTCGCCTCCATTAAGGCTTGTCTCATATGTAGTTGTTCTCTCTCTCTCTCTCTCTCTCTCTCTCTCAGTAGAATCTGCCATCAGCTGGAATGGATTTTTCTTTTTTTGATGAATTTACATAATGTTCATTTTTATTTTATGACAGCCTTTACTTTATTGTGTCTTAGAGTCTGGTTAGTCATTCTAAGCCAACCTTCTCATTACATCACTGAAATCCTTACCCCTATATTTTCCAACACTCTACCTAATTAATGCAATGCACATCATTCCACAACACTTTATTTCATGTTGATGCATGATACTGGGCATATAAATAAATAAATGATGAGACTATGCGAAAAGTTCAACAATAAAATATCTTCAAAATAAAGAGAATGCTGAGAGGATGAGGAATGATTACTTTTGGATTGAGATGTCTCAAGGAAGACTTCCTGGAGGAGGTGTTATTGAAGCTGGGTTTCACCAAAGGATATTAGACACAGTTAGAGGAGAGAGAAAGAGCAGATAACATGGAATAGCACAGGATATACAAATGCATGAAAACTATGAAAAATCACAGTATGTTTGGCAAAATATAAGCACTGTAGCACTGTGGGAGCCTACATTTTTGTGGTAAGGAGAATGGAAGAGGACGAGTACCTCAGTCAGGTTACTGTTCTGTGACAATAATATGGAACTCAAATTAACCAAACAAACAGGGGTTCATTTTTCTCCTAAAGTCTTGAAGTTTTGTTTCAGTTTGTCAGAGCCACTATTTCTGCAATTCTAATGCCCTTTTTCTCCTGGTCACAGCTTGTCTTTGCTGAGGGCAGGAAAATGAAGGAAGGGGAGAGTGGAAGGCACCAGTGTGTTTGTTCCCTTGTGCTGAGAAGAACAGAAACTTTTTCAGAAGTGCCTTTCAGATTCTGTCTATAACTCTCTCTATGGCAAGCAATGTGTCACATGGCAGGCTGTGACACATGGCAACTCAAAGGGAGATTGAGAAAGTGACAGTTCAGCTTCTCAGGCTCTACTGCAAAGCACTAAGATAAAGAGCAGTTGGAGACGAATTAGGTATTAGATTCGCTAACAACTCCGTCGCCTACAATGAGCTTTGAGAGAGAAACTAACTATATCATAAAGATGGTTTTCCTCTTAATGACAGATTAAGGAGCTTTTATTTCACCTGGTATGCACTGCGTGCCAGTGAACAATTTTGAGAGGTGTGATCAAACTTGTGTATTAGAATGAATAGTTGCTGTATGGCTTGACAGCAGAGGCATACCAGCTCTTTCTTACACCTATGAACATGGAAAGGAAGTTAATGTTAACAAATGATTGGTCAAACTTTGGTCTTTCTGACTATAGATACACATAGTGTCAGTAATACCATATTGGAGTATGAAGCACGTGATCACACAGACAACCTACAGATACACACATAACACACCTGTACTTCCCATGCACATCACACAGATAGAGCCCCAATTTAATTTTGTTCAGTATAGAAACTGGATCACGAGGCTCCTCCACTATTTCTAAAGAGTTAATTTAATCAATTTCCAAGTGGGCAGATACCACATTTTCCTGGGGATGACTCATTTTTATTGTGCTTCTTTGGAAGAGGTCTTTGATTATCATACTGATTTGCAAATTACCTCTTAAAAATTAACACTCAGAATCTCCTGAGTTCCCCGGTTCAAGATAGCAGAAGCCAATCAGTACCTTGTTCTACTATCATGCTTATAACTGAATGGGAGTATCCTTAATAATGATAGAGGAGCAACCTGAATGAGCATTTTTCTTTATCCTGTGACCAGTGAGGAAATTGGTAAGAATAAAAATAATTCTGGCATAAAATCTGAAAAAAAAAACAACAAAACAAAACAAAAACTTTTCCCAGAACATTCCCATATATTTTTTTTAACTTACCATTTCTCAGACCTAATCTTTAAAATGAAAACACTCATTCCACTTTCTAAAATATGGAACAGTACAGATGAGTTTAAATAGCAGAGCCAAAAACACGAATGAATCAAGTATATAGGAACAGAAACAGGAGAAAAAAAGACAGTTAAATGTAATTGATTCAATCTCAAATGAGACCATTAGCGATGGAGAGTCTTAGAGAGTCAGGAAAATGTCAAGAAGGAGAAACAGACGATCAAGAATTGGGTAATGGAGTGTGTTGGTGAGATCCCCGCAGGCGGTTTCAGGGGTAGCCGTGCAGTGGGCGGGCCCTGACAGCTCCACCGGCAGGTTCTGTCTCTGCACCCAGGGTATGAGCAGAATGTGCAGCGAACTGCCAAACTGCACAACGGGTCAAGAGGGAGTTGGACTGAGTTTTGGAAACAAAGAGAAAATGCACAGCTGCTCCCAAGATTTTAAAGTTGAGGATGAGGAGTTACTGTGCAAATGAACTGGTATTTCCTGGGTTAGCCTGCTCTGACTTTCTGTCTTCTCCAAGTTCGGAGTGTTTTACAATTTTTGCTTGAACTCTCAAGTCTACATAAACCTCATGTCTTCGCCTCCTGTATCTAGCAGCCATGAGACTAAATCTTGATATTACTGAAATTTCTATTGCATTTCTTAGCTTTGTTGTCTGTCCTGCTGACTCTAGTCAATCTTCGTAGGATTCTGAAGTACAATCTAGAAATGGGGAGAGAAAAGGAAATTTACTTTTATTAATAGCATATAGTTATACCTATATCTGAATCTACATTTTATTCTCAAATCAAAACAAGCTTATAAGGTAGATATAGGTATAACTATATGCTATATGCTAACATCATCATTTGCATCTAAGCAATAATGAAATGGGGTGCAGAGAATTTAAGGAACTCAACCAAAGCCGGTGGCAAGTTGAGCTAGAATAGATATCCTACTTAGGAGACAAGGTCTGTGCTAGGAAACATGGCTCAGAACTGTCACTGCTTTCTAGTTAGTGCTGTGATCAGAAGGTTCTGGTTATGGATCTCCAATAACTTGGAAAGGGTGCATGGGGCTTCAGCAAACTGAACTTTCACGATGTGTGTAGAACATGATTATCGATAGGCAAGGGAAAGAATCAAAAGTAAAAAGAGAATAGAGGTCTTCAACCTAACAGCTTAAAATAGAAATAATGTATACAAATATGCTTCAATGATGAAAGGCCGAAGATGAAGCCATCTCCATGGGAACGTGGCGTAGAATACAAAGGCTGTCCAGATAGTATCCAGCCATGTGATATGAAAAAATAGAGGCATTTCTGGCTGGACTTTTTCTGGACAGCCCTATATATGCCTATAGCTCAGATGTTCTGGTCATCTATGGTCGAAGGTAAGTGTAAACAATCTAAAGCTCTCCAAGGGAATTCTTTGTTTTATTTTAATTCAGTGGAAGTGGGAAATCGCTATGTACAAAGACACAGAAGTGAGAGCAAGGAAATCTTGTTGGAGGTGACAAAATACCTCCAAACTCATCGGAGAGGAGACACAAGGAGGATGCTGAGCAGAGGGATTAGCATGAACAGGAGGAGCTAGCCATTAATTAGGTTGAAGGGACTGGAAATTACCTGAGTGGTTGAGCAAGGACTGAGGTAATGAAAACTCTTCCTACTTAGGATGGAGGTCGGAGATGGTTGCAAGGAGGGCATGATGATAGAGATTCAGTGTGAGGTGAGGAGGGCCTGGCTTGTGACAAGCGAAGTGGGATTTTATGGACAGGATTAGCAGCCTACACTGCTGATGGATTGGGGATGTCGGCAAAAGGGAGTAACAGGCTTTAAAATGACTCAACAACTAGGAGGCTGGTGCCTGGAGGTGATCTTGGTGTCATGGAAGGTAACAAACCTTTGTAAGAGATGGGGAGGGAGAAAGGGTGATGAGAGGTGATGGCGTGGTGGGGACAACTGTAATGGAAAATGAAGATGAAAACATAGTTCTACTAATTATCCTGTGGATGTTAGGTATTACTACAATATTTTTATAATCAGAATACTCAATGTCTTAATAATCATTTAAACTTTATCTGCTGATTAGTAAATGGAACCAGGGAGAGTATGAACCTGTGTCCAGACGATGGTTGGAGAAAGGGCACGGGAATCAGAAGTGCTGACTCTGTCCCCTTAGGAGCCTTGCACACCACAGCTCCAGCCCACTGCCCCCTTCTGCCTGGCCTCACCCTCTTTATTCATAAGGTTCTTTCTCCCACAGTGCCACCCTTTGCCTTTTGTCATTCCAGTTCATCAAAGATAGGCTAGCTCTAAGAACCTGGTCTTCCTCTTTTCCTGTGGCCTTTTATTTTTCCCAAACTGGGTGCCCAAACTAGGACAGCTTTCATTTTGTCATTTTTGCCTCCAGTGATGTTTCAGGCTTAGTTTACTCTAAGACCCACTTGTTCATTTTTCTGGTTGTCCATTGTATTCATGAAAGTCTCTTGCAATATCATATATTAAATAAATTGATTTGTTTTCCTATCAGCTTGTCCAACTTTCACATTTGTATACAGTAATTGATAATAGGAGGCTGTGGATGATCTGTGCTTTGGTCTCTAATAACAAATCTTTGCTCTTGGTGATCTCAATATTAATCTTAGTGACTCAGAGAGTGGTTGGTTCGTGATGCAGGAGAAAGGACACACTTGCGTGGGCCAGAGGGCTGAGATGCACGTACAAGTTCATCCATAGCTGGAGTGGAAAACAGTGCGAGAAAGAGCCAGGGTGGTTGATAGATGAACTGGTCTGAGCAGGTGGGTGTTCACTTCTAACCCTCTAATAGTTTCTGTGAATTCTTCTGAGGGAAATAAAGGAAGTCATAAGCTATGTGAGAATGGGAAAGAGAGCACTGGAAGTTTGAGAAGAAAAAGTTGTGAAATATACTTTAGGAGAGTGGAAGAGTCTCCCCACTGCTCTTCCTCCTCTTGATGTCACCCATCTTAACAAAAAGAAACTTCAGTATCAACATAGACTTGATTTTGGCCAAAAGGCTGAGTAGCAATCCTCAGAATAAACATAGAAGACAACATAAGAAGCAGTCTTTAAAATAAAATTTCATGTGCATATATACTTATGTATAATTTTGAATAGTTTCCATTATATGGTTTGTATATACATACATAAATATGAAAGTTGGTTTTATTAAATATGATATGCATTAATTACAAAATGTTAAACTGAATAAAATACTCAAAACATTTAAAAAATGAATAGTCCTCTCCAGTTATTGTGACACCCTTATCAATGTAATCAATCAGCAGGATAACCCCCCCAAAAAAACGAATTGCATTTTTGGGTACATGCATCAATTTTTAGATTCTTAAAATTGATCACTCTTCTATGTGTATGCAGGGCCTGACCAATGGTTCTTAAATGTGGAAGGCTTGCTATAACACGGATTGCTGGGCTGCACTCCCAGAAACCTAAATTCATATTGTTGGGTTTGGGCCTGAGGATCCACATTTCTAACAAGTTCCAGGTGACGCTGATGCTGCTGGACAAGGGACCACACCTGTGGAGTGCTAACTTAGAGTCACAGGACCTCCCTGGTCTGCTGGTATGTAAAGAACAAAAAAACCTATGTAATCCTTGCTAACAGATGTCACCCCAATAAGTCTAACAATAAAAATGAATTAAAAAAAAAAGGGATTGGGGAGAGAGATTAAGAAGGTGGATAGGTCTAAACGGGGAATAAGAGAGAAAAGAACATACCTGTTACCACCTGGGTGGGGAATCTAGATTTTGAATAGCTTTCTATCCTTATTTCTTGCTTTATTCTCCAGCCACTGCACTTTCTATCATTTCCTGGAAGAAATAAACTCTAATTAGAGTAGACCCCCTAGAGACAAGATGGGATTTCTTTCTGTTAGAAAATACTAAACACTCATTGGTAACAAGAGCCTTTTGTTGTTGTTGTTATTTCCAAGGTAGTTTCTAAGCATTTACGGAAGTACAGACTATTAACAGAAAACGCTGTACTGATAAAGAAAGGAGCCATCCTTTTAACCCCTTGTATATGACACTGATTGATTCCAGTTTCCTTATGGGGACACAGGCTGTGGCCTTAAATTCCCCCACCATCTATTCTTCTCTCCTTGCTCCTCTTTGCCAGCAGAGGCCTAAGAGGCCTCTCAGGGCAGTACAATCCATTTGTTAGGAGTCCATGCAATGAACATGCCACTTATCTCAGCCTGTTTTAAGAGCTTCTGCCAAAGGGCCATCAACACAGCAGCTCCTTGGGCTTCTTATTAAATTTCAGCTCCCTCTACAGCTTTATGTTTTGTTTAGAGCCAAGTATACAGTTCTCACATAGTAAATGTTGACTGATAACTTGACCGATGTCTGGAGTAATGCAGATGTGGATGTTTTGTAATTTCAACATAGAAAGTAGGAACTGAACAAGGTAGGCTGTTTCATAGACAATATCAAGTATCTATTATGTAGATTGAATCATAAGGTACTTTATTTTATAAACTTCTTACGTGACAAAAAGTCTAAAAACTAATACATGTTCATTATGTTTATTAAAGAAAAAAGACATAAAATTATAATACCTATAATACCATCACCTATAAATAGATTCTACTTGGGTTTTGGAGGCTAACCTTATTCATACATGTGCACCCACACATGCACACATATGTGCAACACATGCACAAATACACACATCTGCAATAAAAGTAGACATGCTTTTTCATGACCTGATTTTGTTTTTTACTTAATTAACTGTGAACAGCATTCCACATTTTAAATAAAACAGACTCATTTTAAATTTGTGGCACACACCAAAGCAATATATTATAATAGGGCTTTACCAAAATCTAAAAAAGTATTTTGGTTATTCTAAATCAACTTCTTTTATGGTTTGCCATTTACAGATTAGATGTTGCTTACCCCAAAGTTTACAGTAGAATGTCATCTTAGCTGTAAATTGTTCTCTGAGATGAGCCCAGGCCTTCCAATGAAGATGTGGAAGATGGCACACCTTTGGGTGAAGATACAATGTTAGCTCCAATTATGAGGGGACCTTAAAAATGTCTTCATTATGAGAGATGATATAAAATGAGGGTTAACAGCTCCTTTTGAAGGCAAACAGACCAGGAATCAAAAGCTGTTTTTGCTACTTACTGACTAACTTTGGGTAAATTAACTGCGAGAGGACACACTTGCCTTACTGGGTTGTTGCTAGAATTCAATAAAATAATTTATGGAGAGAATTTTCCATGTTTGTTATGTAGTAAATGAAAAGCAATTGTTTTCAGAAGTTATTTCCAAATTTTAAGAGTCCTAAATGTAGAGAGATCAATTAATTTTGCCACGCCATCACACAGAATATTGAACAAAGTGAGGGTCAGTCCCAGCACTTGAGTCTGAACTTCTTATGTTATTAATATCTATGCTCCCAGCACCTCTCACAGGGACTGACACATTTAATAGTTGACAAATGAATTAATAAATTTAAGTTATAAGTTTCACCACTTACAATGTTCATTTATCTTTTTCTTTATGAGTCACAAATGGAATATTTTGGCTAAATGTTATCTTATCATCAGGAAGGGTATATCTATTTGAATGGAATAATTGGATCTACTGTTTTGGAGAAGGGTTGAGAGATCATACAGCCTTGGATAAAGACATACTGAACTGAGAGCACCTTATTCAGTTACTGTTGGAGATTACAGAACAGACTGAATTAAAGTTCATTTGGGGACCATCATTTGATAGATAGTACATATTGGGTATAAATCAATTGCAGCATAGAATATTAGCTTTTTTTGTGACAAAATGTGCAACATTAAAGATACCATGATTTATTCTTGTAAACATCAGACTCTTTAGAGCTTCATTCATGTTGAGGCTACGTCAATTTATCTATCTATCTATCTATCTATCTATCTATCCATCTATCTATCAGCTATCATCTATCTAGTATTTTTAAATCTCTCAATTTGCACTTGCTTTGTATCAGTGCCTTTATATTGTGTAGACAGATAAGTTAATAGATTCTTCTCTTTCCATTGAGTGTCCAAGGTGAGAGACGTATGGTTGATATTGCTCAGAAGAATAGGTGGATCAAAGTAAATGAACTTAGATGCAAGTAATTAGTTAGGTATGAAGAAAATATGAAATGATATAAGAATAGGAGTCCAAAAAAATGGGCTTACTATGCTGAACAACAAAATGAAAGTTATGCTAGGGTCAAAGGTTAATAATTCACTATTCAACATTTATCAAGACCAGACTATGGTCAAGGCACTTGACTTTGTCCTGATGGAATATAAAGATGATCATGTATAGGCTCCTTTCAGTCTTATATTCTGCATATGAGTGAAGTCATACAGTTTTTTGTTTTTTCTGTCTGGTTTATTTCACTAAGCGTGATGATCTCCAGGTCCATCCATTTTGTTGCAAATGGCAATATAAAACAAACAAACAAACAAATAACCCATGGACACAATCAATAGTTTAACGTTTATTTGGGGATGAGTGGGTCAGGGAGGGGAGTACATGAGGGGTGGGGGAGGAGGGAGGGGAAGCTAAATATAAGGTGATGGAAAGAGAAGTCACAGTAGGTGGTGAACTTATATAACAAGTTCACAATGCACTGGAGAATTGTATGTCTGAAACCTATGTAATCCTCGTTAACAGATGTCACCCCAATAAGTCTAACAATAAAAATAAATTTAAAAAAAGAAGAGTCTCCTGTATTCAAAGAACTCAGATACAAGTAGAACAGAAAACATTTTATATACGGTGAAGTATTTAATTACAAAACTTATTGCAACTTGAATGAGGCAAGTACTATTAGGCACACAATGCAGAGAAGTAAAAAAGTGAACTCAGGCTCATAGAGGATTTTTCTAAATCATGTAACTTAGTTTCAAATCCCAAAATGGGCACCTTAACTTTTCTTTCATGCTTACTAACTTTGCTAATTTCTTAGGGTTGTAGGTATTTTGGTTAAAGACAAATTAGTGCAGATGACAAGTGCCTTTTTGAAAATGTCTTTCTTCACCACTGGTTTTTTAAGTAGGATAATGGTGGTGTGAGGGCAGGATGGGACAGGTTTTTAATGTATCTTTTTACACTTCTGTTCATGTTTCAGGATGAAAATGGCATTAGATTTTTGTGATTTGGATGGTTTCCTCCTATTATCCTTTTGAACAACTCTTGCATTCTCAGAGGGATCCTCGATACAAAATAGAGGAAGTTTTGGGGAGACAATCAGCTTCAGCAGAAGAGAATGTTGGATTTTTCTTGCATGTGCTGCTCCCTAAACACAGCACACAGCACAACATATAGATGATGTATTATAGAATTGTACACTTGAAACCTATGTAATTTTACTGACCAATGTCACACAATAAAATTAATTTAAAAAATAAAAATAAAAGCAGTCAGAATCCCCAACAATAGAACCTGAGAGTACTCCGAGACACAGGACAGGCCTGCTGAATGCAGACCGACAGTAGGCTGGAACTGGGACTCTGAGTGAAAAAGAAATAGCTATAGAGAGTTAATTTAACAGGGAGAAGAGTTCTAGTACCCTAATGAAAAATTTCTTATGAATCAAAAATGAGCCTAGGAGGCGTAAAGGGTTATTTTGCAAAACTCTCTTGTCTCCGAGTATATTCTTATTTGCAATGGGCTGCAAGTATGAGTAAGACCATGCTCACTGTGGGATGAATTAATGGAGACTGCTCAGTTTTTCATTTGTAGCAAGCATGATGTCAGGGATAGCTTACCAAAGTGTACTGAAATTCATTTATTTAAACGTTGGAGCTTTAGGTAATTTTGAAGATTTCTCTATTTGAAGTATTGATAAAATGAATTAGAAATTGCAGTAGATATCATTTGAGCTCTCTGCCTAGCTCATGTTGATTCCTTTTTCTAAGAAATCCTCTCTGCAGTTATGGGGTGGGCTTTCTACAACCATGTTTTGGGTAAGTCCCTATTCCTACAGTTACAGTTAATTAGACACCAATATATGTGGGCTGTCCAGAAAAATGTCCAGCATTGTCAATATAAAGAGAATGCTTACATGATTTGATACTTTCTGGCTCGTATATGTGTTTCCCAATGTGGGCCAGGAAATCTGAGCAATCTGCCTTTCCAGGAAATTTGGTATTGCGATTTAGTGATGCTGCTTTTTCTCAGGATATGAATATAAAAATGAGGGTGTTGAAATTGTGGGTTATTCAGCAATCATCTTCTATGCACCAGAGTGCAGGTGAAAAGTGTTGTTCAGAGAGAAGAGCCAAAAATGACAGATGAAACAGCCTACCGCCATTCTGGTTTTGTCATGTTACTACATCAACACTAATATAGGAATGGGTAGAAAGACCACACTATGTTAAATATAGTCAGATAGCACATGAGATGCAAAGCCAAAGAATCTGAAAAAAGAAGAGATGATTGGCCAAATGAGAACCACAGTTTAACACTGAAAGTGTCTTCAAACATAAAAGCTGGTCTCCTATTCCGAGTCTGCAGTTCCCTCCTAAGTTCTTTGATATCTCTAGTCTCATTTCCCATAAGTGATCCCTACTTCTGTTATTATCTTCTAGAAATTTCCTATGTAACTACAAACATTTTTATTCACTTGCTTATTACATATTTTTAAATACCTACTCTGGGCTAAAAAAAATTAACAACTCAGGAAAAATCTCATTCCTTAAATAATTTACATCCTAGTGGAAGATAAAGTAAACTGTAGAAAATAACCAAGACAATCATGAGACCGTGTTAAGCACTTTAAAAAGAATTAAAATACGATGATGTAATATTGATGGGGTAGCTGCTTTTCATTGAGTGGCCAGGGGTGGTCACATTGGGCTTCTTTGAGAAGGTCAGAGCTCTGGCTCAGCTGGTAGAAATGGGATGGGGGTGGTGGAAGAGAATATTCTTGGTAGTAGGAAATTCTGGTCTAGTGCAGTGGTTTCAAAATGTGGTCCTGCGAGCTCTAAGACATTTCGGGAGGCACACAAGGTCAGAACTATTATCATAGTAATACAAAGACATTATTTAAGTTTTCACTGTGTTGACAATGGCATTGATGTTGCAAAAGCAAGGGTGGGCAAAACTGAAGCCTTGGTGGGAATCAGTCAGTGGTAAGAAACTGTACTAGTAGTCATTGCATATATTTTTTTTAGCATTAAGCACACAGTTTTTAAAATGCAATTTCACTTAACAATGTGTTTGTTAAAGCAAGATAGTACTTAATTTTATTATCTCACCCAGAATACACACCTTTTTAATAGTCTGTATGATGAAATGGGAAATATACATAAATCACTTCTGTTGCATACCAGAAAATGGTCTTGAGACAGTTCCTAACTGAACTTGTAATTTAAAAAGATATATTCTTATAGAAAAATTGCTGCTGCTAAATAAAGCAACTAATGACAAAATTAGAAAACTACTATTTTACCCTTACTAATAAACTAATGGATCTAGGTACGATCATTATCAACTACAACCCCCCCCCCCCACACACACACACACAAATATAACCAGATATTATGTGCATCCTGAGGGAAAAATACACTATGACCCAGAAGTCAGTTTTGTCAAAAATAAAATAAATAAAAATAATATAAACCTTAATCTGATCAAGCTTCTATTAACATATCAAACAACCAACATACAGGAACAACAGATCATGTGTTAAATGGTACCATGAAGATTCAATCAGCAAAACATGCTATTGTATATTCTATAGGACATATAATCTAATTTTTTCAATAAAAAGTGTAAAAATAATAAAAATAAAGGTGGGGAATTAAAAGAGATAAGAAATTTTAAATAATTGCAATGTATAGAGATGTTTCCAGATACTGATTTTAAAAATTCTTTATGACATAGATAAGACAATTGTAATGTGATTATTTACTAGATAGTTGATAATATTAAGGAATTATTTTATTATTAAATGTGATTAGTATTGTGGTTAACTTTTTAAAAAATATTCTTATCTTTTTAAGATACATACTAAAAATTTTGTGGATTGAATAGGAGAAATAAATAAATTGAACCAAAACTAGCATCAGGCTTAATGATGAAAATTTCTACTAAATGAGAAAAAAGATGCAGATGCCCAATATTGCTGTCATCATTTAATATTGTTTTGAAAGTACTAGATAATTCACTTAGGCAAGGGAACTAAATAAGGAGTATAATCATTACAACAGAGAAAGCAACATTATCACAAACTACAAAAATATTTATAGAGCATAAACTGAAAACCTATTAGAAACAATTTTAGAAATCAGTAAGGTTACTGGTTATAATGCCAATGTAAAAAGCATTAACTTTCCCTTATACAAACAACAGAAAGTTATGATACATAATGATGGGCAAGATTCATTAAAAATGGCAAGAAAAATGCAAAATACTTAAGCATGTATGGAACAAGAAATATAAAAGACTATGAAGAAATTTTTGAAACTTTTATGTAACACCTGGAAATACATAGAAGAAACTAATATGGCAAAAGGATATCCACTCTCTAAATTAATCTATATATTTTATTCAATCCCAAACAAAAGCCAGTATGATTTAGGGTATGGAATACATTTGAAAAAATATGCTAAATTTCTTCATATAAATCAACAGGTAAGTATACTTAGGGAAAATGCTAATTTTTGAGTCCTCTGCCATTCTCCCACTTTTTGAGAAGGAAGGAAAGCAGAAGATGTCCCTGGATGTCCATCCAATTAGAATCATTAATGGGGGCTTTGGCTCCAGTGGCCCCACCAGCCCCAGCTGAGCAGGAGAGGACAACGTCAGCAGCTGGGAGCCCTCACATAACATCTCACTTAAAATGTCATGTGTGCTACTTGGTTTAAATTGTCACCCCTCCAGCAACCACAAACAATGCAGACACAGCAGATGTGTTTTCTATTTAGAATTAAACAGTTTATCTCAACCACTGTCATTGTTATAGGGAAAAAATAAATAAATATCCATCTTAACGTAAACTTCAAAAGGTACTTTCTGGCAACAGGAGATATTTTCAAATCCAAAGTCCTCTGAGAAAACTGAGATTTGACCACGCATTTTTTTTTTCAAATTGGGATGCTGGCAGCTCCAAGAGTAGTAAAATGCAGCCTGGTCAAAAGATTTTTGGCGAGATATTACATACAATAACTCATGTCATTGATGCTTAATGGTCCAAAACATTAAGTAAACATCATAAATGTCTTTTGTTATTAAGTGTTCCATTCAAACGTTTTGTTTAACTCTTGTGTAATGGATAGAAAATCAGAAAGTTGTAGTAGAGATTGGCTCTCACAACAAACTCTGATTCACCTCTCAGAAATATTTTTAAAAATATTTGCCATCCTCCAAATCACAGAAAAAAAATAGCGTTTCTAATATATATCTATATCTATATCTATATCTATATATAGAGAGAGATATAGATATATATTCATTTTGTCTCTGGAAGTTAGGCCCCTTGTAAGCTTGACTTTGTTAGGTCAAGTTCAAATTACCACCCATGTATTCAGAAGACTAACTTTGTACTGGCTAAAGTTGGGAAGTCAGCCTTCCTCTGTGATAACTAAAGTAAAATTATGGGTGTTTTCTTAATGTGAGGTTACAAAGACAGGAAAAATGCTACTTTTCAAAGATCATTTTGCAAGAAAAACAATTGTTGGAGTAAAAGGAAAACCAAAATTGGTTTGTAAAACACTGGCCTATCAAGACAGTAGTCATCTAGAGTGTTTTACCCCAGTCCACATATGTTGACATAAATGCATTTCTGTTTTCATAATCTAAAATTTTTGTTTAGTCATTAAACATGATTCATTTTATCCTAGACCTAATCTCTGTGTTTCTCTGGTAGTTTGTTGTTGTTTTTTTTAATCTGTAGTAAGACATCAGTGAAAAGTTCTAGTCTACAGTGACATTATATTTGTATTTTTCCATGGAGCTTCTTTTCTTCCAATTTAAGTAAAGTATTGCTCAGCTATCATACTTGGATTATATATTCTCATAAACCCAAAATGTTGAAAGAATTAATCAGGTGCTTTCTGGTTCAGTTAGGGAGGAGGACATTCAAACAACACAAACAAAATGGTCATCCATTTATATTTTATAATTTTTAAGTAAAAAAAATCTAAAATCACATTTGGTATGCTGCATCCCATCTTAGTTGATTCTAACTGTATGTCTTGCATCACATGTAGGAAATCCTATATGTTTTGAGGGAGAAGGGTACCTGTAGTTCTCTAAGTAATATGATTTTGTAAATGAAACCATTGGCAATTTGTGATTTCAAAGTATGTCATGATTCCTTTGTTCATTCATTCACTCAGTGTTTCATCCAACAATTATTAATTAAACATTTACTGTGCTATAAATGATGAAATCCTGTCCTTTCCTTGATGAAAGTGTTAGTTAGACTCCAGCTGGTCTACCACGTTTCTGTTCCTGCCAGAACTAATAAAATTTCCACTGTATAGAAAATCATTAAGAATCCTTTAGGACAATCACCCCAGGAATCTATTGTGGAGTGACAAAGGCCATTGTGTTACACTTCGAACTACATTTATATAGAATCTAGAGCCATAGAGTTTGTAAATGAATGATGTAAAAAGTAGCAGAGCTACACAATTTTATAATAAGAACAGTGACAGAAAAGGGAACGCAGAAATAACAAAGATGTTGCTATACTTCTCTTCTGAGCTTGGGAAAAATGAATATTCTTAACAATTATTCTAAGATATTTGTATTTTTACTGGTTCCAAGATCTAACACCTGAACAAGTAATTACAGAGATGTTTTGAAAAAATACTCCATAAGCAAATACATGAAGGGAATTTATAACATGTTTTTTCTCTATCAAACACCCCTAAAATTTTCTGCTATTGAACTACTGTTTGAGAAAAGGGGTATTTCATGGCTTATCTATTTACATCTTGATATGTCACTGCACCATAAAAATAAGTATAGCTAGATGGACATTTGGTTACCAAAGGTTTGAAAACTATTTCAGATACTACTCATCATGATAAGTTTTTTCTTTGGGGAGAATGAAGAGACTAAATGATGATATATTAATAGAAAAAAATTAGCTTCTGGATACTTTTTGTCTACTTTTATCACAATAAAATTATTTTGGAGTTTTAAAAAAGAAAACATTTTAGTAATCACCCTTGTCAATCAGTACCTTAAAAAAATTCCTTTTCCATTAAGGAATAAATAGGGTAGGCAGGGAAACTGGCTGAGAACTCTGAAAGAGATCAGTAAATATTGAAGTGTGAATTCTGTAATATTAAAAATCGTTTACATTCCCATTCTATTCTTCCTGTTTCACTTCATGAATGACATCACAGATGGACAGAAATATATGTATTGCTTTTACTACAGCAACAAAAAGCATTTCTGTATTTTCTTTGGTTGCGGAAAATTTTAGAGTATAATTATCCTAAAAAATATCCCTCTAGTACGAAGTGCTGTAGAGCCATTAAAGCATGTAGTACTCACTTAGAGACTTTCTCTTGGCAGTTAGAGAGCGTGGGACCTGTTAACATTGTATGAGAAACCTTTCAATCTACTTCTGTTAAAAAAAGCACAAGATTATCTCCATTCTTAAGCTTGTTAGTGACAATTGGTTGCTTCACTCTGCTGAGGAAATACACTTTGAAACAGACTCTGGGAAGTTTTGTATATTCTTGTGAAAAGTGTTCATTAAAAAAAAAAAGCAAGGCAATAACACAGAAGTGAATGGAAATCATGAGGAAGTAGGAGCTGGAAACCAGGCAGCCTGTGTTCAAGGGCTCAGCTGGAGCCAGTGTGCTCAGAGTCTTGGGCTCACTTGTTTTTTCTATTATACTTCAACTTCCCTCTTTGAAGACCTAAGTGGTTTCCTCATTTAATAAGGATGCTTGGCACTTAGAATATGTAAAATAGGTGAAAACTCTTTCACTACATGCTACAAAGGAAAAAAAGTAATTGCAGAAGTCCTAAGTGATAAGACTAATTATTATTTCTTCTTAATAGCACAGAAAAATGAAACATAGTGAAATCAATAAACAGTGCAATATGAGACTTGTTCTAAATGAATGGTAACCATATCATTATTATTAAACTAATCATTCAACTAATAATGAAATGTATTACTTTAGACACAATAGAAAAGAGCCAAGGTAGCACCTTCATTTCAAACAAAAAGTAGTTAGCTATTACATTTTAAGAATAATTGCTTCATAAATTGACTACAAGATGTTTCTTTTAGCTTTTAGTGAAGATTCTTATTTTTTCTTTAAAGTATCCAGAGATAAGGTATCTCCATGGCTCAAAGTAGTCCTATGATTACTGGAGACTTTCTGTTTACACATCTTAGAGGATGAGAGGAACACGAGGCAGTGGAGAATGCTGGACCTTCATCCTTGTGACCAGTTTTTTTTTTCAAAAAATATCTTTCATTACTTTTAATGGTTAAACCTCTATAGATAGTGGATTACCAGAGCTTTTTCAGTTGTAGCTGACCTAAATGTAAATAAATTTGAACTCATATGGCCAAACCAGGAAAGGTACTATTAGAGCCGAACACCTGGACAATTCATCATAGGTCCTAAATTTTGTCAGTTAGTCTGTCTGTCTCTCTACTTTTCTCTCTCCGTTTCTCTCTCATTCAGTCACTAATCCTAGACATTTGCCGAAAAGCAATGGACAAACGAATCAGAGAGAATTTTCTATCCTATGAGTTTGTATTATTTCATAAAACTTTAAATATGAGTTTGATATTATCACTCACAGGTGGAGAAGTGGCAGAGAAGGAAGCATGAGCAAACACAGAGTCAGGGAAGTACCTGTGATGAGACATTTCAGTAATAGCCAAGAATGGCTGAAGCACAGATTATACACAGGAATGAAGGGGAAGGGGAAGTCAAAAGCCAGAGGCCTTGGGTGTCACAATAGAGAGTCAACAGCTATGACATTACTCTGAAGATGAGTCAACAAAATTCAGAAAGAGATAATAGGTAAAGAAGAGAGAGTAGTGAATGGGAAGTGTAGTTTGCATCTCTAGAAACTATAAAAGAGTGTTCCCACCCTCTCCAATCATCTTCAGACACAGCCACAACAAACTACAATGTGTTGGTATATTAGTCAGGTTCTCCAGAGAAACAGAACCAACAGATGTATATTTATACAGAAAGAGATATGTTATAAGGAATTGGCTCATGGGATTATGAAGGCTAAGAAGTCCCAAAATCTGTTGTAGGCAAGCTGGAGATTTAGGAGAGACAAGGTTGTAAATTCCAGTCCATAGGTCTGCAGGCTCAAGACCCAAGAAGATTTCAGTGTTTCAGTTTGGGTCTGAAGGCAGAAAGATATTGATGTTCCACTCAGCCTTTAGGCAGGAGGAGTTTTTTTATACTTGCAGGAAGAACAAACATTTTGCTCTATTTGGGTCTTAAACTGATTGGATAATGCCCAACCCTTTAGGGAAAGAAATCTGCCTTACTTAGACTAGAGATTCAAATAGTAACTCATTTAAAAACTCACAGGTACACTTACAATAATGTTTGACTAAATATCTGGGCATCCCATAGCCCATTGAAGTTGACATAAGATTAACCATCACAATTGGACTCAGGCACATTTTTGAGACTTCGTTCATGGGAATTCCTCTGTTTGAAATGTTTTCTCCACCCTCCTCACCTTCCCCATTCCAACTAACCAGCACCATAATCCATGAGAATACTTTTATGTCCTTTAACAATTTTCCCAAATGTCATCATTGGAGTCTTTCCTGAAGCCCATGCGCTACACTAAGCAATACTGTACATGCTGTAGTTCACAGAGCTCCTTGTACATGCCATCAACATGGCATCTATCAGATTACTTTAATTATTAGCTCAAATTTCTGTCATATTAATATGTGTTCCCCAGAGACACAGGCCATGCTTTTTTTCTATTTTTATTATTTTCTTGTGTTAAAATATATGTAATCATAAAAATTTGCCATTTTAACTATATGATACAGCAATTCTACTCCTTAGTATATACCCCAGATAATTGAAAACAGGATCCAAACAGATACTCGTACACAAATGTTCATAACAGCATTACTTGCTATAGCTTAAAGGTGAAAATAACCCAAGTGCCCATCAAAAGATAAATGGATAACAAAATATAATATGTTGATGCAATGAAATACTACTATTCATCCATAAAATACTGAAGTCCTGATACACGCTACAACATAAATCATCCTTGAAAATGTTATGCTAACTGAAGTAAGCTAATCATGCTTTATTTAATTTTTGTATATTCACCACTTAACATGGCACCTAGCACAGGCCTAAGATAGTATATATGTATAGGTTTGGAGCCAAATTCCTGAGTTCAAATTTTGGAACTTTTATTACCTAGTTGTTTGACTTAGGGAAGCTATTTAACCTCTTATACCTAATTTTCCTGATTTGAAAAGTTACAAATTAAGCACTCAATTAGTGCTAGTTACTATTAATGGCTTTAAATAAGATAGTCTTTACTGAGTTCTTGACACTCTTTAATCAAAAACATTAGTCTGTGATTCTTAATCTTCTATTCAATGGATGTCACTCACAACTTCCAGTCAAAGACAACCTATTTCATATTGGAATGAAATGTTAACCAGTTTTTCAGAATGCCTACATCTGCAATAATAAACATGGCATTCCACTAAAAGTGACCTTTATCATTCATTACTGCCTGGAAATCAAGGAGCAAAATTTTTCAACTTTGTGTAATGTCAAGCTCAGTGCTTGTCCTCATTTTAAAAATAAGACGATTATGCAGATGGAGAGACCAGATGGATTGGATCGATGAGTGTTTATCATTTTTTAATATTTTGAAAGCAGATGTGTTACATACACATTGCTGGTTGCCTTCTAAGGAAGCTTCATTGGTGGGTTACTAATCTTTAATAAGAAATTACAACATTTTCAACTTAAATCAACTATTTTTAATATACAATTGGACAGCCACTGCTACAATCCTTTAGAAAATAGAAAACAGATGCCTAATAGAAGGAATACTATCAGCCAAGAAATTTCTGATGATCTTTTTATAGAATGTAAACTTACATATTTTATGGGTCTTTTAATGAACTGCTATAGAACAACTTCAGCAGTCAAAACATTTCATGAAAATGGACATGAACAATTTGTCACTTGTTACAATATTCACAGAAAATCCTTCAGTTGCACTCCTGGAAAAATGGGCATATTAGTGACTTTTTACTATGTTATTAACAACATCTGCTATTTACCGTAGATCTGATTAGCTACATTGGAGAAAGGAGCAGTTAGGATAAACAAACCACAATGCCTCTATTTTTTTTAGGTGTTTCTGCTAGACCTGACAAAGATCTCTTGCTAGGTATGAATGTTTCTGTGCTAATTGTGCTCCAGGGGAATGGCAAAGTGGAGTAAGGCCAGAGCTTGTGTTCTGTTTCAGGGATTCCGTTAGTAGAGAAATGTTCAGCAGAAACTTGGACCCTCGTAGCAAGATTGTGAGTTAGAAGAGTTTAAAGGGAGTCTATTGTTTGCACATTGGAGTAACAATTTAACCAACCTTCCACTGGCTCAGTCCAACTGTGAAATTGATGAAAAGAAGTAGCAAGCACACTGTAGAACTGTAAGCCTGAAACCTATGTAATCCTTGCTAACAGATGTCACCCCAACAAGTCTAACAATAAAAATGAATTAAAAAAAAAAAAAAAGAAGTAGCAAGCAATGGCCACCTAGTTCCGTTTCTGAATTTGCCTCTCTTCGATGTCCCTTGTACCTTCACAAGTTGGGACATAGAAGCAAGAATTAAGACAGTAGGAATTTTTTCTTTTTTTTTTTTTTTTTTTTTTTTTTTTTTTTTTTTTTTTTTTTTTTTTTTTTTTGCTTTTTGGTATGTGGGTAGCTCCCTGACTGGGAATTGAACCCAGGCCGCAGCACTGACAGCGCCAACGCTGAAGCCTTAAGCCACTACACCATCAGGGAACTCCTGAGAGTAGGAATTTACCCCTTCTATATCTCTAGCTGATTGCCTATGCTAATCTTATGTATCTCTCATATTCTTTGTGATTTTTAATGATTTTAGAGTGTGAGGAACTAGGATGAAGAAAAGCAAAAAAAAAAAAAAAAATTAGGAGATAAAAAATTAAGGAGCAGTGTAAGTACTCTGCACTTGGCACCAATGCAAAAATAAGGTAGTGTTTATTTTTTAAACAGAACAAAAATAATGTAGCGTTTTACCCATTCCATTTTACGATGCTTTATAGAAAAGATTAAGGCTGATTGTCTAACGTTGCTAAAGTTATTAAAATTTGGAATAGAAATGTTTAGAGACACATTTTCCTCTCCTAGAACTGTATGAAAGCTATTTCCTATGTTTAAAAAGAAATATTTTGCTCTTACAATATTTTGGGAGGTTAAAAAATCAAAGTACAATCACACCAAAAATTTACTGACTATGGAAAAGTTTAGACAAATACATTATCTGACCCTTGTAAGAAGTGAGTGAAAAGCCTTGATCTTGAGAAAATTCAGCATAAAATACAACATTTATAACATAATGATACTGTTATTATGAAAAACACTTAGGATGCCCCATAAGGGTATCAGGTAGCAGGAAAAGGTTAAATTCTACCTACATAGCCTTCATGCACACTTCAAATGAATTAATATCAATGAGTTCATTCATTCAACAAATATTTTTGAGTGTCCTATGTATGAAAATCTTAGTGCTGTAAAACGTTGTAGATGCACAGATATAATTAACATGCTTTTAAGGAATTTGTAATCTTTTTGAGGTGATAAAAATGAATATAAAGATAGCAGAGGCTGATATTTACCATCAATACCTTTTTTTAGCATTCAACTAAGTGGCTGCCCATCCCTTGCAGTAAGGCATTATATACAATTTTTAGATTTTGTTTAATGCAATGTAAGCAGAGGGCTGTTGGAGATTTTGGGGAAGGCTTTCTAATGAGAGCTGACTCAGCTAAGAGGTGGGCTCTTTGCCCCTTCTTTTCTCTCTTCTCTCTTCCTCCTTTCTGTTTCCTGGAACACTTAACGACTTGAGCTTTGGCAGCTATCTTGAACAATCAGGTGACCTGAAGGTGGACATATCAAACTGGATAAATCAAAAGATGGACCAAGACTGTATCCTTTTGAGTAAGGAGTCTGCATACCAGACCTACACAGCCGACTTCCTAGTGCTTTTAATTAGAGAACAATTAAACTCTGTCTTATTTAGGTCAAGCCTAATATTAACTAATACACTAAATTACTATACTTAATATTGGGAAGTGATAAGTAATATTATGAAGATATAAATAAGATGTCATGAGAATAGAGGTGGGGACATGCTGATGATCAGAGAGGATTTGCCGAGGAGGTGATACATTAGGCAGCTAGAGCTACACTGACAAAATAGCACAGACTGGCTGGCTTAAATAACAGAATTTATTTTCTCATAGTTCTGGAGGGTAGAAGTCCAAAATCAAGGTGCTGTCAGAGGTGGTTTCTGATGGGAGCTCTCTTCCTGACTTATAGAAGATTGTCTTCTTGATGTGTCCTCCCATGGCCTTTCCTCTATGTGTGGTGAGAGAGAGATCTCTGGTGTCTCTTCCTCTACTTCTTAGAAGGCCACCAATCCCAGAGAATTAGGGCCCTACCCTTTGACGTCACTTGATCTTAATTACCTCTCTGAAGGTCTTATTTGTAAATATAATCACATTATGGGTTAGTGCTTCAAAATATTTATTTTGAGGGGAAACAATTCAGTCCATACAGGTGGTATGTGAACTAGGCTTGTGAAGTTGGAATTCAATGTATAAAAACTGCCAGTGTTGGAAACAGGGGAACCAAATAATCTGAGATAGGGCTACCCCAGGTGTACACGTAAAACAAGAATGGTTCCAGTTGATCGGACTCGAAGGGCCGTACAGGGAATTGAACTATGGGAACCGTAAAACTGGAGAGTTAGTGGGGAGATTGACTGCCCGGCTCAAGTTTGGACCTCATTGTTCAGATAATGAGGAGTCATTGAAGGTTTATGAGCTGAGTAATGACACGATCAGAGTTGAACCGCAGAAAGATAATTTGTGGGTAGAGTGTATGAGAGATTGGAGTGAGTGGAAATTGGCAGCAGAGAGAACAGTAAAAAAGGCCACTGTAATAGTTCAGGGAAAAGATAATGACCTGAATGTTGGGTCCTATTAAGTATCATCATTTGTTTTTATTTTAAAGTAGAATTCTTAATATTTTTCTTATCTCCACTTTTCTTTTTGATTTTTGGCATTCTCATCCTGCAGCTTTTGTTTTGGCATTTTGTGTCCTGACGACAGAATCCCACTATTGAGAAAATCGTACAGGCAAGTACGGGGAACTCACACCCAGTGATTAAGGCATTTTTGCAAATTTCAAAGGGAGAAAAAAAATCAGTGCTCAGAGATCCAAATACACACTATGCAAGTGGATTTGCCTACCCATAAGAAAGCTTAAAGTTTGGATTTTTGTAAAGCTTAACTAACTTAACTATTTCACAATTAAAAATGTAACTGTCAATGGAAAATGCTAAACCAGTCATTTGAATTTTGTCGGAACATCTTGTATTTAACTACACAAATTGAATACTAAATAAATACTCATCATGTTATTGAAATAGGAATTAAAAATAAAACAAAAATGATCAATAAGAACTCTTATGTAGCAAAAATAGCATATTTTGCTTTTGCTTTAGCTAAGTTGTGTAGTTTTTCCTGTGTGATTTTGGCTTTTTTTTTTTTTTGGTTGTTTGTTTGTTTCCAAAAACAACCTTATTTTTTTCATGCTGGAATTCGGTTCACCATTCTATTCAGGATAATCAAAACTGCAGCTCATTTGGCCTTGACCTAGCTCAAACTTAACTGAAATAATTTATTGTTTCCCAATAGCTCCTGCAGTTTTGTTATTTTCTGTCCCAGACTAGAGGCTTAGTGGCTCATAGAACATCCTTGTAGTTTCTCCCCAGTGCCAGAATCACAATCCACTCCCCTAGTCTGCAGAGCAGGAAAATAAATCATTAATCAGTAAATAGCTAGTGACTTACCATCATGAGCAAGGCAGTGGGCTAGGCACTGTTGGGGTTACAATGGAGCCCCTCCCTGTTCACTGACTCATAAGCCTTAGTTTTAGTTTTTAAACTTTTTTATTCCCAGATTCTCTCCATCAAGAAAGTTCCAAGTGCTCTGACCCATTTGAAATTGTTCTGGAACAGTGTGGGCCTCCTAGGCAGGAGGCTCATTTGGTATCTCTCACTGGTGCTTCTCCATTACCACGTTTCCTTTCCTGTTCTACAGGCATCTTCATCCCCCTGTTTCACAGCCTGGTTGCTGAGTGATGCCTGTCACTTGTACAGTAACCTGGCACCTTCTGTTCCTCTGCCCTAAGGGATTGGTTGATAATCCCTCCATTCTTAGCACAGTCTGTTCATCTGTGCTTTAAGAGGCCCTCTTCACTAGACCTGCACTGCATAGATGAAAAATGCAATTTGCTTGGGGATCTCCAGGTCTCATAGAGGTTCTAATTTCAATGAGGTGGAAATTAGATTTATATGTGTGTATGTGTATGTGTGTGTGTGTACTATGCTGGTACTGGATCATAGAAATTAGACAGAAAGATCTTCTAAGGGACCAATATGAAACACACTCCAGCCTCCACTTTCTTAGTCAATGATGTCTTCTTTCCTTAAAATGAGTTCATTCCGGTAAGGTTTCTTCAGCCCTCTGACCTCCAACTCCCCAGATAAATCTGATTCCTGGGTGAGACAGCAAAGGCAGAGAGAAGCTGGAATTGCAACAATAAAGTCTTAGCAACTCTTAGGAAAGTCTCCGCTTCCCGATGTTTGTAGCAATGTATGTAGCAGTTTGTTTTATAGCCCTTGGGAAAGTGGAGCACAGGTCAAGGTAATAGGAGAAATCCTACTGGAAGGAACTAGAAAGATGGTGATAAAGGGAACGGTCACATCGTTCTCAATAATGACCTACACTAACCTATATCTATGAAGAGTAGAAGTTGGTAACATTCAAAATGTTATGTGTTTGAAAACTTGAACACTCAATAACCAGGATAAATGACTCCAAAAATGGATCCTTTTTTGTCACAGCTGCCCCCTCTGGGTAGCTGGGTTCCCTCGATAGGACTCCAGCTTTCTCTCACCTCTTCTTCAGTCAAAGACTTCTGGACACAAATCCTGATCTAGTAGAACTTCAATCCCATGTAATTGCACAAAAGCATTACATTTTGTGGCCTTTGCCTGTATAAGCCCCATCTTCCTTTCTCTCCAGAGTGCAGTCTGGGTTACGACCTGAATCCGTGTCTCGTGAACTGCAACCCTTTTGCTCCAATAAATACCTCTCGTTCTTTACTGCAGCCTGAGCATCTTCTTTGAATAACATCCTTACTGTTGTGGAATATGTGGGACATTAAAAACTGCACACTTCTGGTTGAAGTGTGACTTGTTTACAGTATTTTGGAGAGATTTGGTAAAATATATATTCCTTAGGACTCAGAAATTCCACCTGTTCTATAACCCCCAAAGAACTCTGAGTCGTGTATGCAAAGAAAATATATATAATTGTTCAAAAGAGCAATGTTTATGTTAAAGGAATACAGGAAGCACCTTAATGTTGAACAAAATAAGAAGGAATAAAAATTGTGATATATCCATTTAGTGGCTTGCTATATAGTAGTGAAAATGAATGAGTGAACTTTACAACTACAATGTTGAGTGAAACTAGTAAGTTGTAGAGAAATCCATATAGCATGACACTACTATAAAGCGCCAAAACATACAAAAACAATACTATTAATATATATTGCTCAGTGTGTGTGTGTGTGTGTGTGTGTGTGTGTGTGTGAGAGAGAGAGAGAGAGAGAGAGAGAGAGAGAACGTAGAGCATATATTTTAATTACTAAAAGCATAAAGAAGTGGTTGGAAATGATAAACCTCAAATGAGGGTAGCAATTACCTTTGAGAAAGAGAAAAATTCCATCAAGTAGAGATATATAGGGGGCTTCAATTCTAACACTAAATTTTTATTCTTATGCGTGGTGGTGGCCACACATAGTTTTATATTTGTTTGTGTGTTTGAATTATTACACAATATATTTCAGGACAAAAAGAAAATAATTTACATATTAACAGATTAAAAAGTCAAATACACTATTATCTCAGATGCAGGAAAAGCTCTTCATATAATGCAAACTTCATTCACTATCAAAAGTCTTAGCAAAGAAGCAGTGGAAAACAACTTCCTTAATATAACAGAAGGATACAAAAAATTATCAACATCACACACCTAGGAATATTTTTAGTGTTCACTTAAAATTCACATTAAGATGAGGTTGTCTAGTTCTATTCAACACTGCACCGTGGATCCAGCTGTTCCAACCAGCCAAGGACAAGACAATAAAAACTATGAGCGGAAAGAGGGGAATCAAATTGCCTCCTGGGGTTCCTGCATCTCCTTTTTCCTTCTCCAGGTGCACGTCTCAGCCTGCTCACCACTCCCTGTCAGCACTGCCGCCCACCCGCCTCTGCCCAGTGGGACCCAACATGACAGCTCCCCCACCCTTGGTTGAAGGCTAAATTTGTTATTGCTATTCTCACTGGGGAAAACAAGCATCAAAACAAACAAAACACAGAAGACAAAATTTTATCAGCCCTTGAACTGAAATCCTTATGCCCCTTTCTCAAACGCTGACGTTAGGAACTGCCCAGCCCCACGGTGCCCTATACCTTGCAGACATCTTCTAATTTCAGATGTTCTGTGTTTACAGGAGAATTGTTTCAAAACGGCTTTTCCTGTGTGTCTAGGTTCGGCAGTGTTGCACTGCGTGACGTGTGCGGACACGCTGGTGTGATTCCCCACTGCTTACAGCTCTCATGATGTAAGAGCTTGCTTTATCAGTTATTCCCTAAATCCGTTTTAAACAATAAACCAACTGTGTCTTCACATTCCTTTGGGGAAGTCCGTCTTTCTTATTCATAAAGAGAAGAAAGAGAAGAAAAATTTTTCCAAGCTAAAATTATTATTAAACCAGTCCTGTTACTATAAACAAACAAATAAAAGATGATTCAAGAAACCATTCATTATAGTAATAAAATCTTACATGTACAAATTATTTTACAGGTTTCAAAGTAATTTTACATCTATTAGCTTGGCATTTCCATACTCATTTGACCAGAGAATATTAATAATAATAAGTAGAGGTATAATATAAAAATATGAGATATAAAGTGTGCTTATTGTAAGTAGCTAAAAATGATAACATAAATTAAATAATTTCCAAAAAATAATCAAAATTCAACTAAAAAATATGTACAGAATTCTTATAAAACATTGAGAAACATGAGATTCTTAGAATCATCATGTGAGACAATCACGGCAAGTTTTTTATGTCAGTTATGAAAACAATATTACTTTTTTCAATTATTAATGCTTTCAAATTAATTTTATAAAACCGTTGTGACAAAAATAATGGGGAAACAGTATAAAATATTGAATTCATCTAATTCTTTTATTCTGATGCTTCCTTCTAGACTTTTAAAAGCATGGCATATTATCAATTCCTATTTTTCATTCAGAAAATGTTTATCAGAAACATTTTCTAATCGCATTATTGATAATTCTCATTTTAGTGGTTATTTAGTTTTGCAGTATATCCATAAACTAAAAGTTAATTATTTTCTTTCCAATTGTTGGGAATTTAGATTATGTTTAGAGAATATTAGATAATATGCATGCACATACAGCATATTGTCCTTTTAAGTAAAAATAATACCAGATTGCAAACAACATGAAGACAGGGCCAGGGTGTCACTTTAGGCTCATCATGTATTTCCAGCCAGTTTGTACCTCAGATATTGGAGAAACTCAGTAATTTTTTGACCCCTGAATGAATAGAATCTTGTTTTTTTATCTGTATTGCAAAAATGTTTTTCAAAATGACAGCTGAAATATTTATTAAAACAAGAAATGTGTGAAGATATTATTTTCATATCCTCATTAAAATGAGATACTGCATTGATTTAAAAATATTTCATTATTTTTATTTTTATATATAATATGTTGTAAAGTATATCTCTTTGGTAGTGAAGTTGAATACATTTTCATGTTTGTTATTTAATAATATTTGCTCTTTTTCTAACTATTGGTTCAGATTTAGAAAATGAATTTCAGGGAAATTAGATGGTAAGTAAGAAATATGTACTAGAATAGAAATGAGGCAAGTATGAAATCTCTAACTTTCTGATACATTAAAATATGATCTCTACCAAGAAACTCCAAATACAGTCAATTTTTGAAGCAGCCATTTTGATTCATTCATTTTGTAGGGTGTTATATATTAATTAAGACTTCTCAAGTATGATATTTATGCCTTTACACTTGTATAGGTTATGAATGTACTATTCTAAAATCTCAGATTGTTATAGGTTTAATTTAGCTGAATTTCCAATGAATTTACTAATATCAGTAATAACCAGTAATCACTATTTGAATTCTATAAATTATTTTATGCATTGTAAAAATGTTTTAAAATTACTTAAAATGTTTTGGATTTAAGAGGATTTCATTTATAGGTTAAAATCTCCTCACTACCTGTGTATTTTAAGTCAACTGCATTTTGCACATCCCCTAAAGTGTTACTTACTATATTACAAGTCACAGAATAATTTCTGAATATTAAATTTAGCTTCACAGAAAATAAAACTGGAGTCTAGGAAAGAAGGTAACAGTATTAGCTTATTTTTCAAAGAAGTTTTAAGGACAACATACCCTTCTGTGAGGAGGTAATAGGAGACCTACAGTTTGGGAAAAAAAAAAAGTAAATAATACTTTGCTATTCCAGTCAGTTGTATTTTTTTTTATCATTGTTGAGATATCAGGAAAAAATATACTTTCATTAATTAATTGGGCATTTGATTTTAAGTGCTTAATTTCTGGTACTTTTTGACAATGTTTTATTTATGTGACGCATAATTAAATCAGGTGTGCTAACAAAAGATGAATACAAGTCATTTTTGACTTCTACAAATATAAGAGGTGCCCAAAGTGGATACATTCAGTGTCCATACACTTCTGATTGCTGCAAGCTACTGCTTGAGCAACATCGACCAGTGTCCATCTGTATCGCTTCTCATGTCGTTTCAATTTCTTCCCAAAGTACTGCCAGTGTGGCTGATTTTCTATAGTACCTCACGTCCTTTAAAGTCCCCCATAGGTAGAAGTCAGAGGGTGTTAAGTCAGGAGAACGTGGGAAAAACTCAAGCAACGTTCTCGAATTTTAAATACCACTTGAAAATGGTCTTGCATTCCTCGAACGACAACCATGTTTCTGCTATTTTCTTTGACTGTCCTGCCTGTCGCATGGTGATGGTAGTGTTCATTTGATTAATGCCATTTTTTGAGCAAACTTCATACTACACATTACTACAGTAATTCAATTCAACTTCGAAAAGTAATACATAGATAGCATCTCTTAAAATATGTATACCTTTTTTTTGGCACTCCCAGTATATGGGTACACACATACATGTATATGTATTCTTGTTCATATTTGTCAACATACTTGCTTCCTGTAATTATTTTCAGCAGAGTTATTGCTTCTCCTAGATCTTTGCAACAATATCACACGTACCTAGTATGAGTGAACTAGTAAGTAGCTGCAGAAAAGGGAAGCTGCCACATTACAAAGCAAACTGCATTTCCTAAAGATTTATACACTTAAACTTCAGGATCTTGTCATTTGTACAGGCTCCCTTTTAGATTTAGAATAATCCTCAGTATTTATTCAGTTTGCACAAATGCTGTGTAAAATAGAATATTCATATTGAAGGATAATAAATTAGGCTGACGCAAGGAGAAGCTCTTATCAGCTTCTCGATAAAGTGTGCTACTTCTAATTCTACTTTGTGGAATAGTTTTTGATGAGTTCGTCCTGTCCGTTGAGATGTGGTGCTCTGTCAGAGATAGGATTTTAAGGGGATCCCGAACTGTTAAAATGGAACGCCCTCTTGTGTTCCTCCAATACCACTGCCAGTAAGAAGACAAATGAGTATTACTGAAGGGAAGGAGTCAAGTAAAGGGTTGATTGCGTTTTCTCCTTAAACAGAATACATTTTAACAATAATTGGGGTACTTCTAGGGAAGTACCGAGTGAGGCATTCTTGTGAATCAGCTGAATGAAACCTCTTCATTCTCATCTCACGCTTTGGGCTTTGTTTATTTTATGTGTCTCCTGTTTTTCCTCAGCCTTTAGCCAGTTCTTTTCCCCTCAAAGCTTTGACCCTGTACCCTTTGGCCTCTGAGAAAAGTACCTTCCATCAGTTCGTCAGTGAACAAATACTTATTAAGCTTCTACTAAGTGCCAGGTACTGTGTTGATTAATAAAATTAAGATAAAGGGGCCACTTTACATTTTTTCACTCGCTTTTGAATCTTTTCTAACTATCCAGGTTTCGCTGGTTATTTACTGAAGCCCATTTTTCACGGACAACAAAACTTGCAGGTAAACATAGATCAGCTTCCTCCCGCCCTGTGGGAATCCCAGCCATCCTCAAATTCTTTTCCAGAATTTCTAAGGGTCCTCAAATGTGCTTTAGAATTATTCTCTTATCCTCATACATTAGCCAACCTTTCTTGGCAGAAATTGAATCCTGGGAGGATGAGGTTCATTTATATGGGGTTCAAAAACTGAAAAACGAGGTTGGAAAAGCCTGGAATGTGGGGCACTATTGTTGGGAGAATGATTACGTATGTGTAGGAGGTAGCATAACAACACCGGACACTTACAGTAGGAATGAGAACATGCAAAAGGTAGGGAGATATGCACAGAAAAAGGTGCAATAAGGCCAAAGGCAAACTGTGTGCGTTGTAATTCTATCTGAGGCTTGGTCTACACAGAGAAGGTGGTGTCACTGCTGTGGTAGCACCTCTCTTTGCCCTCCTCAATGGATGGGAGGAGGCCAGGAGAGTTTGACCACCCCTAGCTCCAGGTCTGGCCTTGGTATCAGGGAGTAGTTGGACTTGTGATTCTGGAGGTAATTCGCAGAGACGATGCCCTGGGGACGTTTAGCTAGCATTACAGGCGAGAGTCTGAAACTGGGTTATAAAATCTAAGTAGAGAAAATCAAAAGGAGATTGGGATCTGAAACAAAGCAGGTCGGGAACTGAAAGAGAAGCTACCTGAGAAATACCTGAGAAAGTACAGAAGAACCTGTGGGCCCAGCATTCCACATCCCTCACGGTTTCTGTTTGTTTATTTGTTTATTTGTTTTGTTTAGGATCTTATAGCTTATGCCACAGTATAAAGAACTGACATGCTGCCAACAAAAATCCTGTTCCCAGTGGAAGCTGTTTCAAAGCCAGAAGATCCCCAGAATTTTGGGTTGAATGATGGAATATAGTCTTTTGAAATTACTTTGTTTTTTTCCACCTACACATCTTCTCTCTCTTTGTGTCGTAGAGGTCGGTAAGCAGTAGCTGTACAATTTCAGAATCCTGAAATTATTATTTTATAAATTTAAGATGAAGCAGGCCATAATGCATTCTCCTTATGTCCTCGGAAACTATCTTTTCGTATCTCTACTGTAGCTCTTAGCCGATGGAATTTTGCTAGTTGTTTTCCTATCAGCTGCTTCCATTTGTATAAGACCCCCAAAAAAGCAAAGGTTATGCTTATTTATTTTCATATTTTTAGCACCTAGCACAGGATGTCCTTGTTTAAAAGAAAAGGTGACATAAATATTTTGTTGAGGATATAAATTAATGAATGATAAAGGTACATTCTAATACATGGAGTATAGATAAACTGAGACCAGGTGAACCACTTATCTCTTGGGCCTTTCAATTTCTGTTTGATGTGGGCTGTCAGAAGTTTAAACAAGAGGGAAAAAAAAGAAATAAAAACCAAAGAAATATAATAAAACATTTCATATTGTTTAGCTTAGCATGTATAATGGAATTCAAATCAGCATCCTTGCATTGCAAACAATTTAAATCATGCTATGAATAAATTTTCCCTTAACTCCCAAATGTGACACATTTTTCAGGGAGGATCTAGGTTTGGTGATCAACAATGGAAATGATGACTCATTTCTGATGATCGGTTACATAAGTTATGAATGAGGTGAGTAAAATAGAGAATAGCAGATACCACTTGATGTCTTTTTAGGAGACCAATTTTTCTCATCTGTTTAAACAAATCGTAATTGCTCTCTTTTAGCTTTATTTTAGAGACTATAAAGATATTTATAAGATTTTTCACAAGTTCATTTAAGATACCAGGTATCCCTCTTTTTCTCATAAAATCTGAAGTTTTTAGCTACACATTGCTCTGCGACGGGCAGAACCAGCTAACCTTCCTAACTGGACATTATGTAACTTAGTTCTTGCTGAGTTAACAAGCCATCCTGAAATTTAATGGCTTTAAGCAACAACATTTATTACCTCACAAATCTGCAGGTCGGAATTTGTGCTGGTCTCAGCTGGGCAATCCTTCTGGTCTGAGCCAGGTTTGGCTGGTGTGTCTGGGGCTTCTCTCCACACGAACTCTCATTCTCCACCAGGCTAGCCTGGGCTTACTCACATAGCAGCTTCGTTCCACGAGTACGGAACTAGCCCGCCCCAGTGCGTAAATGCTTCTCCTTGTGTTACATTTACAACTGTTCCACTGGTGAAAGCAAATCACAGGATTAGTCCAAACAATAGGGTTGGAGAAGAAGTTTTGATTGGAGGAGCTTCAAAGTTACTATGGATCCAGGGCAGAAAAGAATTTGCGGCCATTTAAAAAATCTTCCTCAAAGATGACTTTACTGTAGATTCATAGACTGCTTAACATATGCTACATATTATTTTAATATTCTCATCTTATAAATGATACACTTATTCTTAAAAAAAGCAAAGTTTCCAAGATACCAGTGATAAATAATGGCACTAAAATTTGAAACTATTTCTCTCTGACCTCGATGGTCTTCCATTAGACCATACCTTTTCGCAGGTGCCCTGGACAAATAACGAATTGCTTGAGATTACAAAAATCCATAATAATGGTATACCACAGAGAAAAACGTTTGCCTCTTACTGAAGTGCATATGACATTTTGCTTACTTAGCAGCTTTCCACTGTCCAAGGTTTTGGATCATTTGCAACAGTTTTCTTCTGTCTTAGACTAAATCTATGTATAATTAATTAATAAATATTTCAAATTTTGAATACGCTGCTGTAGAATAAATTCTAATTAAAACTAAAAATGTAATAATGACTTGAATTTGTCCCAAAGTCAAATGAGACTCTATATTAGTTAACTTATGACCATAGACATAACAAATTCCTGCAATAACCAGAGAAAAATTCAGACCCCCAAATTTTGTTTTCTATTTATCCAAAAATAGGGTGAGAATGTGCAAGAAAAATGTATGAAAGAGGAAGGGATGAAGAAAGAAGAGAGTGATCTAACAATAAAAATGAATTAAAAAAAAAAAAAGAGAGTGAAAGGGAAAGTGAAAGGGAAAATGAGAGAGACCAAGAACTAGGGAAAGTAAGAGATGCATACACACGCATGAAGGCACTTCGGTCTTAGCACAATTATCTAAATTCTTAGAAAGTCATACTTTTGTGGATTTAAAAGAATGGCATTTTTTTCCCTTCCAGATATAATAGCAATGCACGAACTGTGTTTTGATATAATTACATACTTCGGGTCCCTTTACAATACTTTTTATTTGGAGATCATTGCAGATTCACATGCAATTGTTGGAAATAATACAAAAATATCCCATTATTCCTCACCCAGTTTCCCCAATGGTAACATCTTGTTAGGTCATTTTGAAGGGTGAAAAAAAATTATTTCATTAAAAATAAAATAATTGAAGCCATGGAATGCAAGAATTTTCAACATAATGAAATCAATGTGATATACACCACCTTAACAGAAGAAGTACAAAAACTACACCATCATCTCAAATGAAGCCCTAAAGTTTCCACCAAATAAGAAACCTGTTAAAAACTAATAAACAAACTCATCAAAGTTTAATTTTCACCTAGGAGGTAAAATTATAAAAATTGCTGAAAGAAATTTTAGAAGACACAAATGAGTGGAAAGACACCTCATAGTCATGGGTTGGAAGACAATATTGATACAATATCAATATCACCCATAATGATCAATGTAATGCAGTCCCCTATCAATATCCCAATGGTATTTTTTTTTTTGCAGAAATAGAAAAATCCATTTTAAAATTCACATGAAATTTCAAGGGACCCGGAATACTCAATAACAATTTTGAAAAAACAATGTTGGAGGACTTATACTTCCTAATTTTAAAACACATTACAAAGCTATTTCAAAACATTGTGGTACTGGCAGACAGACAAACAAAACGGCTAGGCTAGGCTAGGCTAGGCTAGGTTAGGCTAGGATCACATAGATAGGATAGGATAGATAGGATAGGAGTAGAGAATAGAATACAGAGACCATAAATAAACCTTTGCATATATGGTCAAATACTTTTGACTTTTTGACCATTCAATAAAATAAGGACAGTCTCTTCAACAAATAGGATTGGGAAAATTGGATATTTACATTCAAAAGAATGAAATTGGACCCTGCTCTTGCACATTTCCACGAAAACTCAATTGAATTGGATTAAAGACCTAAACATAAGACCCAAAATGATAAAACTCTTAGAAGAAAACATAGGAGAATAGCTTCATGACATTGGATCTGGCAATGATTTTTTTTTTATATGACACCAAAAGAATAGACAATAAAAGTAAAAACAGACAAATGAAACTATATCAAACTTAAAAACGTTTTGCATCAAAGGCAACAAGCAACAAAATGGAAAGGCTACTATGAAATGGAAGAAAATATTTGCAAACCTTATGTCTGATGAGGATTAATATGCAGAATGTATAAAGACCTGCAACTCAACAACAAAAATCAAATGATCCAATTAAAATGGGCATCTTTTCATATGCTCATTTTTCACATAGTATTTGAGAAATGAATAGGAGTTATCACTGTCAACCCGTTAACATGGCTACTATGAGTATCAAATAAACAAAAAAATAACAAAAATACTGGCAATAAAAAGTGTTAGTTAGGAGGTAGAGAAATCAGAATTCTTGTGTATTTTTTTTGTGAGAATGTAAAATGGTGCAACCATTATGAAAAACAGTATAGAGGCTCCTCAAAAAATTAAAAATAAAATTACCCTATAATTCAGCCATCTTATTTCTAGGTATATTTTCAAAAGAATTCAAAGTAGAGCCTTGAGGAGATACTTGCACATCCATGTTCATTGCAACATTATTCACAATAGCCAATTTTTTCATCAACAGATGAATGGACCAAGAAAATGTGGTGTGTACATGCGACGGATGATTATGCAGCCTTAAAAAAGGAAATCTGGCATGCAACAACATGAATGAACCTCAAGGACATTACACTAAGTGAAATAAGCCGGTCCTATAAGGACAATTCTATTCATATGAAGTATCTAAAACAGTCAAAACCATAGAAATAGAAATTAGAAAGGTGGATGCTGTTGCACAACACTGGGAATATATTGAACATTACTGAACTGTACACTTAGAAATGATAAGGTGGCAAATTGAATGCTATGTGTTTTTTTTAATGCAATAAAAAAGTGGTTGAAGTACCTCCCCTCTTTTCTCATTAGTTTCCAAAGTTCAAAGCACAGCTGGTTCGGTGAGTTATTCAACCAATGAAGTCTCCAGTTTTACTGAAAACATTGGTGATGACAAAAATGATAGCACTTAATACCACCAAAATGTCACACTTCTGGCCATCTGCTTTTCCAAGTAAGTGAATCTTGAAGATGAATTAACATGTGGCATATGAAAGAAAGGCAGAAAAATTGGGATTCTGCCCAGACCTTCAAAGACTTGCACTATCCGTTCCCTTTGAAAGCAGTTTTCTTTCAAAGAAATACATACGGGCAGGTCCTTTACATTCCCATCAGAGCTATTTCTTTATATAAACAGTGTCCTGTAGTCCAATTCATCCCCTGTTCCTCTGTGATAATCATTCAGCCTCAAGCACAGCAACCTGCATGCCTGATTGACTACCTCTGATTACATGCCTTTCAACAAGTTTCTTCCTACGTGAGGCGTAGACTAGGTTAGGAGAAGCAATACCAGGTCCATCTTCATAGGGCCATAGGAGCTGAGTTCTTTCGTCAGGAAACCTTTAGGCCAGCAACCAAGGGTGTCCTTGACATTTTAAGAGTAGAACAATGGCTGCGCCCATAGCAGTGGCAGAATCTGAAACTTGCTAGAACTCCACACCAGGCCCCACTGAATCAGAAGTCCTGAGGGTGGGGCTCAGTGATCTGTGTTTCCACAACCCTCCAGGTCATTCTGATGCCAGATGAAATTTGAGAGCTCTGCTCTAGATCAAGCTCGTCCAACCTGCAGCCCACGGGCTGGCTGCTTGCGGCCCAGGGCGGCTTTGAATGCGGTCCAACACAAATTTGTAAACTTTCCTAAAACATTAGGAAAATTATGCATGAATTCATCTGTTACTGTTAGAGTATTTAATGTGTGGCCTAAGACAATTTTTCTTATTCCAAGGTGGCCCAGGAAAGTCAAAATGTTGTTCACACCTGTGAGTTTCGATCATTTACTCCTATGTGACAAAGATCAAGCAAAATGTTTGAAAAGTAGATGCAGAAGGAGTGACAGCAGGTGGCAGTGTTTGACTATTTCTGTCTTTTCTGTAAGACTGTACTTGCCATAGAACAGATCAAATGGCCAATCTTGAAAATTTATCTCAGGGTACTTGTCTTTTAGTAAAAATAAATGTCATTGCTATTTTCCTTTCCATAAAAGAAGACAAAACTTTTTTCTTTGAAAATAGAGAGGTAAAATTTTAAAAACAAAATATAAAGTGTACATATTTTTCCTCTTTGAACTTTTGGGAAATAAAGCTTTGAGGTATTTTTTTAAATTGTATTACATCCAGATAATAAAAATGCTGTACAACCTCTTAATATTCACGTAAAGCCAACATAATTTTCAGTCCTACTCCTCACCCCAGGCCACGTTGTACCTTTTTCTACTATTCTATGCAGGCATACCTTTGACCTGCCCAGTTTACATATGTGTCCCCGGTGTGAACACTGAGTTTAGGGATAGTTTATATTTTGATCACTGTGGTGCAAGCCACAGTTTTAATCACAGCAAACAGGATGGAATTGGAAAAGGACTCCCACTGCTATAAGAGATTATATGACATATATATGAGTCTACAGCAGGGGAGTCAGGCTTTTCAAAGCAAATAGTTCTTTTACCCACTGCTGGATCCAGCCCCGCTGCTTTCTAATCATCAGTGGCTACGGAGATTCAGCTGTGATCTACCTGGTGTCTGCTCAAAGCCCGCCTTCCTGACCCTTCTGAGGTCACGGGGATCCAGGCCCCCTACACTGCGCTTACTCAGCAGGGCTGCAGAGACCCTAGTGAGATCTGCACATGGCCTCTTCCCCGTCACCGCCCTTATTTTTTCTCTTAACATGATTATACCCTGAAGGGCTTTTCTTGATAAACAGGCCTTTGAATGACAGGTATGCAGTGCCTTCTCAAAGACACAGGTGACTACTGCCAACGACAGCAAATACAGTCCGTGCTACTGCCGCCTCTCATGGAAGCTTTGTTTTCTGATGTTCTTTTATCTTTGACATCAATGTGTTCCTATCAGCCATCGTAAGCTGTGGAGGCAGATTGCGTGTATGGAAGGCAAGGTTTGGGCTTCTCTAACTGGCAACAAGTTAAATATATTTTTCCTGATGCCATCTTACGTTTAATGTTGAGCTGCTGGGGGAGAGAACTGTATCAGTGCCTCTTCAGGTCATGTTCCTACCTTGTCTTGAGATCACGTTTCATTATTCCCCAAGCCAAGAGGGCATGGGGTCTGATCCATGGCCAAATAATGTGATTCTGGGACATAGATTGGGATTACTGGAGATAAAGTGGCCTGGCCATGAGGCATACTGTAAGAACACATGTGCTTATTCGATTGCATCCCATGTCTACAGCAGCCACCCTCCTGCCAAGACTGAGTGCTACTAAGCACATACCTCCTCTCAGCTCCCATGTGAGTCACAAGTTTGCTTTCACTCCAAAAGCAAAACATAACAGTGAGAGAGGCCCAGTTCTGCTTAAGATCTACAAGCTGTCAGTTCGTTTGGGGACAGAGACTGCCTTCTAGCTGATGCAGCACCCCAGTGATGCCAAGTGGCTCCTTCAGCCTTCTCACAGGTGCAAGCTATTTCTTCCTGAATGAATCACTGATCACTGATTCTCCTCTAAGTTCTTTGTGCCACTCTCTGTTGCTGACATCACAAACACACGGAGGCTGCAAAGCCTCACATTTTGTTCCAAACATCTCAAAGCCCAAGTTATCTCTCTCCTTATATGGTAATAACTGAGCTCTGAACCACTCACAGAGCAGGGCTCTGTCTTTGAAAGGAACAGGGAGTCAAAGGCAATATCCATAGTCAAAGGCCTAGAGTAGCTTCTTTATGTACTTGATAAAAAATGTATTTAAGGCAAGTATACAGTTAACTACTGTGTATGGGCACTACAAGGAACAACACATGAGCCTTAGAATCCCGTCAGCGATCTGACTGAAACCCAGGTGGTCCTAAGTGAAAAATGAAGGAGCCAGAAATGGTTCTTTTGTAATTTTATCCTTACATTGCCAACCTCTCTTATGCAAAGGGTAGGGGAGGGTCTCATAGTTCCTTAAAGTACAGGTGCAGACCATTTATATTAACAGCAGCAGGAGTGCTTACTGAATGTTTATTCCTAGCCCTCATTACAGAGGGCTACTGAATCGGAGTCACCAGAGTTTTGGAGCCTAGGAATCTGCATTTTAAAAAGATTGTTGGGTGATCTTTTTGGTCACTAAAATTTGAGAACTGTATGTCCAGAGTCTTGAGAGACTTTCAGATGGGTAATGACAGTGGAACTCCCTAAAGAGTTACCATGGGTACAATGGGCTGCAATGCCTTCAATTAAACCTTCATGCAGAATTCCCCAAAGGCAGGTTGTTGTTCTTACCATGCATCTATCGTTTACCAACACACAAATTTCTCAAGGGCAATAATCAGGTCTTTTGGTCCCTTTACATTTTCAGCAGTGGCCATGACAAGGCTACCATAAGCAAACAAGACACTTAGTTTACAGTCTTGTAAACGAGCCATAAAACAAACCATAGAGTGAGTAAAACAAGGCAGAAAAAATACTTGCACTTTTTATATTACATTCAAAGTCATGTCCCATTGATATTCATTTGGGCCCCCGAATAAATCTTCCTTGATTGCTTAACTTCACGGAAGTCCACAAGGACATGGCACGGTTGATGAGAGGGCTTAACTGGCTCCTGGCAAAAATATGCTAAGAGGACAGTGCTTACAAACTGAGCTGATACCTGGGGTTATCCAAAAGGTGTCCGAATGCTAGAAAAGATCCTGGCATATAGTAGATGTTCAGTAAAGGCTTGTTGCGTAAAAATGAGAATTTTTTCTATTGCTTCTCCCTCTTCATTGATTCATAGCCTCTCCACATCTCTATCCAGTTATTTTATTTACTACTCTACATATTTGCCCTAATAAGAGCCCAATAAATAATAGTAATACTTAATTTGACAACATTCAGCAGTATTACTTAAGAGAGATGGTCACAGTGAATTCTATCAGACATTACTGGCTACCCTTTAGACAACTTCAAGCATTAGATCTAAGCAGAAACTCTAAGGTGATTAAGATTTGAGAAAATCACAATGTTCAAACTGCTAGGAAGACTGCCTGAGAGCCTTTCCCATTTCTTATTTCTACTCATGGACAATCTTTCATCTGCTCCTTGAAAAAATATTTCACATGCATTATTACATGCAGTTCTAATGCCTTCCTCTACGTAGGATGCAAGCTTGGTGAACACAGGAACTAAAAATGTACTGACTACTTTTTATAGGCACAAATAGGTTAAGGAGTTTAAGTAGCTCCCAGGCACTTAATAAATACTAAATACCAGAATGAATGACAGCCAAGATCCTGGCAAAAAAAGGAGCCAGGAAAAAGTACTCATGACAAGAAGGGGCTGCTGGGTGGCAGAGGGACACGTAAGGAAGAAACTAGGGGTTAGTTCTTGCTCAAAAACAAAACAAAATAAAACAAAACAAATGAAAACAAAACAAATGAAAACAAAACAAAACAAAACCTAAAAAAACCAAAAACCAAAAACAACAACAATAACCAAAGATTCAGAGGCAAAGGCTTACTTACGTCTAAGGACTAGGCTGACTTTGGGCATGCTGTACTGGGTAAGGAAAAATAAAAGTAAATGAAAAAGAAAAAACAGAAACTCAATGGAAGCAAATAGCTGGTTTGCATGCATTCAACCAGTTTCTCAGCCTCTCCCCTGTGCCTGCTGCAAGTGAATGACCCCTTCCCACCCTTCCCATGGGAAACAGGTGTCTTCTGCCAATTAGGATTTAAAAATCAACAGGGGCTTCTTGAGAGAATGATGACAAGTTTAATTGCAAGAAGCAGCTGTAGAGCTCTTGGCTACACTGAGAGAGGGTTTATTAATCCCCGTTTTGCTGTGTGCCTGGCACCAAGCTGGGGGCAGCTCCCCTGTCACAGGGTTGAAGCTGTAAAATGTGGGGCAAGGATTTAATGACCCGAGTTCAGCAGGAGGGATTAGAGCGCCCTGCACTGATACCGCGATCTGGGCAGATGAAAGTCAAGCGGACGCAAAGGCACTGCCCGTGCATCAGTTTAAACTATTGCCACCATGACAGTGTGTGACCAGTATGTTTACACAATGCCCTGTGGGTTATTCTATCTTACTATTTTTACTGGCCTGTTGTCAGGACTCCACCCATTGTCCAGGCTAAGAATCTAGAGGTTCTTAGAAGTGTGACCTCAAAATGGTTAGTGATGCTTTCTTTTGTAGACACACTTATTCTTGTACTACAGAAGCCTAGTTTGAAGAGACCACAAAAGTATGGGAATATAGTACACTATAAGAACAGAATTGGCAAAGTAAAACTAAAAAAAAAATTGCATTTGAAGGACCTATGAAGATAGACATTTAAAAAATAAATTAAAATTATTAACTTGAAAGAGCTTGCTAAGATTTCCTAGTAACAGAGCCTTATTAGATTCCCCAAGACCTTTCTATGCTGTTTTCTAGGCAGCATGTATGCAAATATATGCTTATATGCATATGCATATATGCTTACATGCATATGCATGTATGCTCAGATATTACCTCCCAGGAAGCCCAGGGGTTCAGTCTTTCTCTGTGCTCAGGGGCACCTTCTTCATGCTGCACCCAGCTCTTCTTTGAGTGCCTTTAATATTTGCTTGTATACCCTGCTCATTCATTATCAAAACATAGACTTTTTGAGGGTAGATGTGTGTTTTAATTGTCTTGTATCCTTGTCTTCTAACCCAGTACCTGCCATAAAGTAAGTGTTCAATAAATGTTTCTTTAAACTCTCACCTCTCAAACTGGGAGGTATGGAAGTTATCTGCCAAAACATTGCTAACAACTGCCAAGGCAAACAAACAATGCAATCATGTGGTTCTGTTGCCATCTAAGAAGTAATTCCTTTAAAATGCCAGTGAAGACAGGAAAGTCCAAGAAACATTCCTCCGGAAACACATGCAAACATTCATTTTGGAATGCCTTGGCATTCTCTCATTAAGAATAGCTCAGTGAGAGCCCAGCAGAGAGGAAAATGAAACCAGAGACTAACATTTGCACATAGAAACTTACAGACCTTAATATAGGCAGTACTGAGAGGTCAAGGTCAAGTGGGTTAACAGGATGAAGAATTTTCAGTAGGGAGATTCTGCAAGTTCTGTAAACACATTAGAGTTTGCTGCAGAAACTAGTCTATATACTAATAAAATCCTTTCTAACTAACATTTACTGAAATTTTACTCCATATTACCTTTTGTCCTGACCAATGGAGCCCAGAGAGGCATAAGATTTTGTCTTTGCCTAAGTTGTTTCGAGTAGGTTAGGAAAGCACTGCGTCATGAGCATTATTAATTCATTGAATTCTGTGCTCTACTAACAGAATGGATTGCAAAGCATAGGAAGATAGTTTCAGTATCAGTGGGATTTTGCCAGCCTACAATAGGGATATAATCATGCTTGGAAGATAAAAAGCAGTTTTTAGGAAGAGCAATCATTAGCATAAACAATGAGAGTACAAGGTGTTTAAGGAAGACTAAATGAGGTTTATGTGAAACCCAGCGTCCAAATGGGAAGGAAGGAGGATGAATTCAGTAGCACCAGTGCCATGTTGTCATGTTAAGGAGTCTTCACGTGGTTTCTTAAGAGATCCCGGGGTCTTGTAAACAGCCTTTCAGAGAGCAGAGAGACAAGCTTAGTTCTGTGCTTTATCAGGGCAGTGGGCTGGCTCACGTGGGATGTATTAGAAGGGTGAGAGCGACTTCAGGTAACAATTTAACACCGTTAATCATCTTGGCGAAAAGGAGTTGAAATCTTTAATTAGGGATAGGGTCAAAGGAGTGAGGTGAGAACAGATATTTGAAGAACATTTTAAAAACGGTATTGATAAGCCTGAAGAGGGAAGATAGAAGGAAGGGTTGACATAAAGTCCAAGGCTTACAGTTTAGAGAAAGAGGTCGATGGTTACGACATAAACAAAAATAGGGAATCCTAGCTAAATTTAAGGCAGATTAAATGCTGAATTTGTAAATGAAATTGAATATGTAAAAAGTAGAAAGATTTTACATAGGGGTCTGAATCTATACTTAATTATGTTTTCTAAATAAAATATTTTAACATTTGGGTCATTATGTAGAAAAATAAGTGCACAAACTGATAAAAATGAAAGATCCAGCTTATAATTTCAAATAATGTGTATATAGTGTAGAGAAAGAAGAGACCAACACACTTGATCCCCAAAGTACAATTCTGAGTGTATTGCTTGCTTAATAAGGGAGAACTCAGTTAGTCTTATTAAGCAAAGGAAGATCTTACTAAGGGTTTGGGGAAGAACTTGTTTTGGGCAGCGTTGGTGACAAAAGCAAGAGAAGGTTGCCATCGTCTTGGAAACAGGGTTTTGTGTTGGTGACAAAGGCAGGAGTGGTTGATTTCACCCGTAGAAGCACGCTCACTAGAGTGTGTGTATGTGCCACCCAGTGGCTGGCTTTGAAAAATGTAAGGCTGCTACTGATTGGTTGGTTTTCAGAGTTATGTTCACTGCTGCCAAGTCCTCATTCGTTGGTTAGGCAAGTTTAATACCAGCCCTGGTGTTTGCTTGCTATCATGGTCCTTTAACTGAAGTTTGTTGATTTAACAGGCTTAAGCCTAGCTTCTAGTCTTTACTGGCTAGCAAAACTCTACAACTCCCAGGCTTTTCCTGGGGGCATGGGAACTTCAGTTTTTCTTTAGTTTAATTTTCTTTAATGAATAGATATGACACCAATTCAGTAACAACCTAATAATCCATTTCATTGCACTTGTATTTAGAAAACTCTAAAAATAAAAAGCATCTTCATTTTTTAATTTCTCATAACAATAGCAGGATATCAAGCAAGAAAAGATTTCCAATGTTGCTGAATTTTTTAATTTGCGTGACCTTACCAAGTAACCATCGTATGTTAGGCTAACTCCTAACATATGTTCATAATTTTCCCATTTCTATGTTGTTATGTATGGTCTCACTCTACAGAGAAGCTTCCAAATTCAGTACTGAAGTGAGACAGTTGAAATTCAGAATAGTTCCTCACTGAATTTAGGGGCCTTGTATGTCTTTGTACTGTGGGTTTTCATTTGTAAATTATTGGTTGTGCCTGTCAAACTGTTTAGATACTTTAAATTCTAAGGCAGTTTTCGGTATGGCCCCATTTGCTTCCCTTACAGCTGATGTCTGCGGCTGTATGTGTTTCAGCTGTGATTCTGGTCCCGACAAGCTGACAGAATGCTTGCTAAGTGGACATCTAAACAGATGTCTAAGCCCATATGACTTCTCTGTACTGGATTAACAGAAGGCCTGGATTTTTTGGAATCCACTACACTGTTTATATTGTGATGTAAGATTTGGAAGCTGTTTTAGTTTTTCTTCTAACATGGCTGTAAAGGGATTCCACTTCAAAATTATTAGACTGGAAACAGCACTCACTTCCAAATACTATACCATAGAGCTCTCATTACAGCATTTATCCAGGCTTTGTAGTTGTCTATGCTCCTAACTATTCCCCCATCTCCATATACCCCTAGGCGACCAGGCCTCCTTTCTTTGCTGTTTGGTCCAGTGCTAGGGGAGGGCTTGGCACATAATAGTTATTGTTTAATAAATAAATTGGTAACTTTTTAATGCCAGATGCCAAAATATTTCTTAAATGCAAACAGAAGTCACATATTCCATTTATAATACTCATTAATCCCCAAACAGATACACATGTTGGAAACAATAATTTCTAAGCCCTTTATGTTACTTTACTTTTCCTGAAAAACGGAGTGCCGGAGAAATTTTGATGGAATTTGAGGGTATTATGTTAAGCAAAGTAAGTGAGACAAAGAAAGGTAAATACAGTATGATCTCCCTTATATGTGAACTCTAAAAAAAAACAAAACAAAACAAAAAGAAAGCAAATGAACCAACAAAAAATCCAAACCAACCCAAACCAAATCAAACAAGCAAACAGAAAATTGAACTCCTAGATACAATGAACAGATTGATGGTTGCCAGAGGTGGGGGGTACAGGGTAGGTGAAATGGGTAAAGGTGTTCACAAGTACAAACGTCTAGTTATAAAATAAATTAGTCCTGAGGATGTAATGTACAGCATGGTGACTATAGTGAACAACAGAGTATCGTATGTTTGAAAATTCCTAAAACAGCATAAGAAAAAATACTTGTAACTATATGTGGTGATGGATGTTAACTAGACTTCTTTCAATAATCATTTCACAATATATACAAATATTGAATTATTATGTTGCTCATCACCTGAAACTAATATAAATAATGCTATATGTCAATTATATCTAAATTTTAAAAATCCCCTAAAATTAAGATCAGGAAATAATTCTGATTCTTAATCCAATGTTTTCCCTGTCATTCTATCTAGTCTTTATACATACATATATATATATATATTTTTTTTTAATTTTTTTCTATCAGTCCTAATCAGTTTCTAAACATCATTTTGTATTACCTTCATTGAACTATTTAAATTTAGTCTCCATATTTTCACTAAAATTAGATTCAGAGAGCTGAGTTCTTGTGATCAGTTCTTTGCCAATGTTAAACCACTAAAATATTTCCCTAATGAAAAAGTAGGTACTTCTAGTTACTACTCTTGGCTGATTCTCTTACAGATATCACACTAAAGAACGTCTCCAAAGAAAAGAATTCTAATCATAAAGAGAAAAAAGGAACAAAAGATAAATCATGTAAGTTAAAGTAGATTTCAGGCTTGATTAAATCTCAAAATATCTTATACACCCATGGTCAGATATGCTAAAGAGGCAACCTTCTGATTTTTCTTGGCTAGTAGCAATCTTGCATATTGAAATAATGCATTCCTTTTCTCAGCAGGAGCACATATTACAGCTCATCACCTTGGAGACTCTCTTGTTGAGAAGCAGAAAAGAGGAGAATGCATTTAGTGAGAAGGCAATAAGCTAGACTACATTGACATATGTAGTCATTTTACAAGGTGTTTGTGAACTGAATTGTACATTATAGAAATTGAAGAATTTATTTGGTTAAAGAATCTTGGGATAAATCTTTTGTAAGTGAAAGAAAACAACTAAAGTTCAAATATAAAAACGTCTATCATAACTCTTCCTCTGACAAAGGCTGATGCTTGGCTGCTGATATAAAACCAAGTTATTGATTCATGTCCTCTCCTTTTGCCTTGAAATGGAACACCCACTTGACTTGAAAGATCTAAAGGACATCCCTATTCCATTGCTTAAACCATCCAGATGACTGAAAATAGGCAGTGGTACTTACTTGTAGGCATTAGAATCCCCTTCTCTGCCCAGGCTGTTCTTGCCCTGTCCAGTTGGCACTCCCTCGCTTGAATGCTGAGAGCTGGTTGAGGATCTTTCTTTATTCCAGACAGTCAGGCCCTTCCTTCTTCCTCTGAACACAAACACTTCTTTCTCCAAACATCCCCCTAAGGTGAGAAATATCTCAGCCTGTCTCCTCACTCTGCTCTCCACCTGTCCAGCAAGACTAAAAGGAACTCGGTGTCAGGAATTGGGTTTTAATTGTTTTTGTAACTCTAGTCCTTGCAGTGCCTGGCTCAGGGGTGCTTAATAAATGCTTGGGAAGTGACTCAACAGCACTCCCAGGAAATCCTGGCCAATACAGTGATGTAGGAGCATTACCTTAGTTTTCAGTATTAGAAGCATTACCCCTTCTGGAATATTATTGGCACCTTCAAGTCACCTGAGGTAGTCCATGCCCGAGTACACTGTGCTCTCCAAAGTAATATCATTTTTAGATTCCTTTCTCTAACTTATCAGAAGAAGGTTTCGTTTTTGTTGTTAATTTCCTTTAGAGGAAACTTCATAATAGGAAATCTCTTTAAATATTATTTCATTTAACTCTCACTACAACTGGGAAAGAAGGGTTGTTTAAGGGTTAGAGATGGGAAGTTGAAGACTCAGGGAGGTAATTACCACAAGGTGTCAAGAATCACTGCAGCATTTGGACCCGTGGATGTCTCACCCTGAACTGTACACTTGCAAGTTGAATACGCTGATTCAGTTCACCTGTTAATCTGTACTTAAGCATCAATGACGGCTTTATTCAACAGTGAGGTAGCCAGCCTCTAAGATGAACCCCAGAAGACCCCCAGTTCCAGGTACTGACACCCTGTGTAGTCCCCTCCCACTTTGTCTCAAGGTTGATGTATGTATGACAAGTACATGGCAAAAGGTATGCTACTTCTGAGAATGAGTATAAAACCCTGCAGCTTCTGTTTGCAACACTTTCTTGCCACCTCACTCTATCTCTTCCTCTTGGATCTCTCACTGTGACACAAGCAAGCTGCCGTATTGTGACTAGTCTTTTGGTGAGGTCCATGTGGCAAAAGACTGAAGCTCGCAGCCAAGAGACAGGGAAGAACTGATTCTTGTCAATGATCATTAAGTTGACCTTGAAAGAAGATGTTCCAGTTGTTCCAACCTTGAGATGACCATATTCCTGGCTCACAGCTTGACTGTAATCTTGTGAAATCCTGAACCAGAACCACCCAGCTAAGCTGCTCCTAGATTCCTGACCCTTAGATACTGGGTAAGGCAATAAATGGTTGATATTTTAAGATGCAGAGTTTTGGGGTAATTTGTTACACAGCAATAGATAACTAATACACAGGAGAGACAAGCAAGTCTTTTTCCATCGACTTTGCTGGTATAATTTGAGTAGAGAAAACTTGAGTCTCTAAAATCACAGCATTTAGGCTACTGCCTGCCTCAGCTCACATGATGATGGATACACACCTTTATTAAGCCAGGGCTTCTAATGTCTAAGCCTTGTTTCTAGTGTATCAAATATAATGAAAAATAGACCACCAATTTTCTTTTTCACAATTTAGCAACTTGGGAGCAGACGTTCCCTTTTAAGCCTTTGACTCTTCCCAAGGCTCTGGTAGGTGGTTATTTAGAACTGATTCTGAGTTATTACTGCATAACATCCCCCCACCCCATGCAGTTTGCCCAGTATTTATTGAGCAGCCTTTAATGATGAATAGAGTGAGAAACACCAGGCAAAGAATATGGTAATAACAGTACATAAATTTTATTTTCTTTTAGCATGAAAACACCTGATTTCCTTCAACATTGTAAACATGTCACATTATTAGGCAGTAAAAGGCTGATGAATTGAGATGTTCATTTAGACATTGTTTTGCATGGAAAATGTATTTAATTCTACTTGCCTACATTAGTACAAGTTTTTTTGTTTTATTTCACTCTGGTCTGTTTTAATTAAAAAGAATATATAGTGTTAGCATAAGTGTCAGGATGGTGTCAATACTTGTTTATCGATCACATTTACATACCAGACTTGGGGTTAGGGTTAAGGATAGGGTTAGAGTAACGGTCAGAGTAGGGTCAATTGGAGTTTAACTGTCATGCTCAGAATCTTGAATTAAATTTAGGTGATGATTAGGGTTAGCGTAAGGGTCAGGATAGTGTAAATTTTTCTTAATCGATCAAATTTCCATACCAGTCTTTGGGATAGGGTTATGGTTAGGTTTACAGTAATGGTCAGAGTAGGGTCAATTTTAGTATAACCATCATGTTCAGAATCTTGAGTTAAAGTTAGGGTGAGTATTAGGGTTAGCGTTAGGGTCAGGATAGTGTCAATAGTTGTTTCTCAATCATGTTTACATACCAGTCTTGGGGTTGGGATTAAGGTTAGGGTTAAAGTAACGGCCAGAGTAAGGTCTATTTTAGTTTAACCATCATGTTCAGAACTCAAGTTAAAGTTGCAATGAGTGTTAGGGTTATCATAAGGATACTCATGAGAGTATCAATTTTTGTTACTCCATCATATTTCTATACCAGTATTGGGGACAGGGTTATGGGTAGGGTTAGTGTAATGGTCAGAGTAGGGTCAACTATCATTTAATGGTCATGTTCAAAATCTCGAGTTCAGCATAGGGTGATTATTAGGGTTAGCATTAGGGTCAGGATAGTGTCAATTTTTGTTTATCAATCATATTTACATACAAGGGCATAGGGTTGGGGTTAGGTTAGAGTAACAGAGTACGGTCAATTTTAGTTTAATTGTCATGTTCAGAGTCTTGAGTTACATTTAAGGCGAGTATTTGAGTTAGTGTAAGGGTCAGGGTAGACTAAATTTTTTGTATTCTATCATATTTACATACCAGCTTTGGGAATAGGTTTCGGGTTAGAGTAATGGTCAGAGAAGGGTCAACTTTAGTTTAACAATTATGTTCAGAATCTCAAATTAAAGTTAGGGGGAGTATTAGTGTTAGCGTAAGGCTCAGGATAGTGTCAATGCTTGTTTCTCGATCACATTTACATACCAGTCTTAGGGGTGGGATTAGGGTCAGGTTTAGAGTAAGGCTGAGAGTACGGTCAATTTTATTTTAATGGTCATGATCAGAACCTCAAGTTAAAGTTACAGTGTGTGTTAGGGTTAGCATAAGGGTCAGGGTGGTGTCAATTGTTGTTTCTTGATCATATTTACATACCTGTCTTAGGGATAGCATTAGGGTTAGGTTCAGAGTGAGGCTTAGAGTTTGGTCAATTTTATTTTAACAGTCATTTTCAGAATCTCGATTTAAAGTTAGGGTATTAGGGTTAGCGTAGGGGTGAGGAGGGTGTAAATTTTTGTTTCATGATCATATTTACATACCTGTCTTGGTGATAGGGTTGGTGTTAGGGTTAGAGTTAGGGTCAGAGTATGGTCAATTTTAGTTTAACCATCATGCTCAGAATCTCGATTTAAAGTTAGGGTGATTATTAGGGGTAAGTAGGGGTGAGGAGAGGGTCAATTTTTGTTTTTCGATCCTATTTCCATTCCCATTTCCATACCACTCTCGAGTTAAAGTTAGGGTGACTGTATATATATATAACCATCCCAAGAAGAGAAAGCAACTGGGAAGTGCTCTGAGGAGGAGATGGATTATTTAAAAGACACTAGATGTCTTCTCCTGAGGACAGAGCACTTGATGGTCAGAGTTGGCAAATACCTCGTGTTTTGTAGTTAGTCAATAGGATTAAAACTAAGTTTTCAGAAGGAAAATTTGCTAGACCACTTTTTTAAAACAAAATCCAACAAGGGCGTTAATTATGCACTATTCTGTCACTAAAAAAAGGGAATTTCAGGGAAGAGAACGTATTATTCCTACACATAACTTAAAAGAGATAAATACCTACAATCTTGCTAAGTTACTGCCCTGTAGAAAGACAGACAAATGTCCCAACAACAGCTTCATGACTGTCAAGCTCTTGATTTGCTGCTGTTCATTAGCATGTGTTTTCTAACACTAAGATTCTGTCAGTTGTTGTAATAGAAACTCCTGCTTTTGGGACTTATCCTTCAGCTGTTAAAAGAAAAAGTTCTGGTCCATCTGAAAGCAAAGTAAATTTGCTCTCAGTATGGCTGCCAATATGGGTGTTTTGGGAAATAGGAAAAAAGAGAAAATCCATGTACGACTAACTACTACACTAGTTGCAATCATACACAATGATGGAGACTTCATGTGATTCAGCAGTGTCATTTTGACTAAGCAATGCATGCCTATAGGTGGGACTATAATAAGTCAGGGTGATAGGCCAAGGGATTTTTCAAAGGAAAACAAATTAAAGCATTGTCACAGGATCTGGCATCTAATTGGCTGAGTTAGTTCTAAACCACATTTTACAGATGACTAGGTGATGTGGTCAGGAGGTGGGGATGGAGTGGGGAAGGCAGATGGAGCACCAAGGTGCCAGTCCTGGGTAGCTGTAGTCTAAGGGCATAGGGCAAACTTGTAGAGTGACATAAAGTGAGCTGCCAGGATTTATCCAGAGCACTGTACTTTAGAGAGGCAAACAGAGTCATCCCTTGGAATTTGTGGAGGGATTGGCTTCAGGACCCCTACCTATAAATACCCAAATCCACAAATCCATCTTATACAAGTCCCTTATATAAAATGGCATAGAATTTGTGTATAACCTACACACATATTCCTATATACTTTGAATTATTTCTAGATTACTTATAATACCTAATACAACGTAAAACCTATGTAAATAGTTGTTATACTGTACTGTTTTGGGAATAATGACAAGAATAAAAGAAGTCTGTACATTTCAGTATAGGCACACCATCAAAGGCTTACTACATAGTCCATGTCAGCATCAATGTAATGTTTTTCCCTGAATCTTTTCAATCTGTGGTTTGTCAAATCCACAGATGTAGAACCTATGAATACAGAGAATTGACTGTATTTGAAAGTAACAACTTTATTATAAGATAAACTATTATAAGGCTCCCTTTCTTTTAAGTGAATAACCTTCTTGCTGTCCCCAGATCTCTTGGCCTCTGTGTAGCTGGAAAAAACAGAACACCTAGAGAGAGAATCAGGAGTCTCCAGACAACTCTGTAAGAGTGACCAACTCAACCTTCATTCTCCCAAGCATCGATTGGAGGGCATACTTTGTGCTATTTGCTCCAGGAATCACTGTTTCCAACTCTTGATTGCAAATGATAGAAACCAAAGTCAAACATGTTTAAGGAAAAATAGAAAGGAGAGGAGAGGAGAGGAGGGCAGAGGAAGGGAGGAGAGGGGAGAAGGGAGACGAAGAAAGGAGAGACAAACGCATTTGGCTGATGAAACTAAAAACACAGCTGTGGCTGTTGAGTGGCAGCTCTGCTCCTCACACGCTCCAAAAGTATCACCAGGGCTGGACCTCTCAGCTCTGTTTTCCTGGTGTTGACTTCACGTTCGGGTTCTTTCTCAATGTGATAAGAATGGTGGTCCTGGTGTTCCGGATTGACATAATCACCAGAGCCAAAGTGCATCTCTTACAATACCTTTGGAGGAAAGCCCTGAGGTGAATTTTCACAGGCCCAGTTTGGGCCCTATACACATCTTTGGGCAAATAAATCATTGTGGCAAGTAGGATAGAGTATGCTGATTGGCTAGGACTGAGACATATGCCCAGGGAAAGGCTGAGGGGGATACTGAGTACACAAAAATGGCCACGTTTACTATAGAAAAGGCAAGATGTGGAATCAGAAAACAGTTGCAAATTATATATCTGATAAGATGTTAATATCCAGAATATATAAGAATTCCTTCAATAACAAAAAAAGGAAACAACGCAATTTAAAAAATGAGCAAAGGATTGCATAGACATTTTTCCAAAGAAGATACACAAACAGCCAATGAGCACGTGAAAAGATGTTCAATACCACTTAACATCATTAAGTAAATGCAAATAAAAACCACAATGAGATTCTGCCTCACATATATTAGAATGGCTATAAAAAAACCATAAAATAACAATGATGAAGATGTGGAGAAATTGGAACCCTTGTGCATTGTTAGTGGAATGTAAAATAATGCAGCTGCTATGAAAAACACTGTGGAGTTGCCTTAACAATTTAAAAATAGATTCACCATAAGACCCAACAACTCTACTTCTTGGGTATATACCCAGAACTGGAAACAGGGACTTCGTACACCCATGTTCATATCACCTTTATTTGCGATAGCTAAAAGGGGGAAGCAGCACAAGTGTTCATCACTAGGTGAATGGATAATCAAAATGTGGTGTACACCTACAATGGAATATTATTCTGCCTGAAAGAAGAAGGAAATTCTGAGACACACTATGACATGAATGAACCTTGAGGACTTTATGCTAAGCGAAATAAGCCAATCTATATTGTATGATTACACTTATAAAAGGTATCTCAAGTAGTCAAATTCACAGAGACAGAAAGGGAAATAGAGGTGGCCAGGGGCTGGGGGGAGGAGGAATGGGGAGTAATTGTTTAATGGGTGCCGAGTTTCAGTTTTGCAAGATGTAAAAAATTCTGTGGAGGGATGGATGGTGGTGATAGCAGCACAAGGTAAATGGACTAAATATCACTGTTGCATGCTTAAAGATGGTTAAGATGGTAACGTTTATGTGTATACGAGTATTACCACAATTAATAAAAAAGCCATGCCCACTACAGAATGTTAGAAAATATATAATGTTGGCCAAGTTGTTTCTAAAACTTCTTCTCCACTTACCCCTTAGGAACTCCCTCTGAACATCTTCCACCTGGATATTCCTGAAACTATGTTGAATCCTCCATGCTCCACTCTAATTTGTTTTTCCTATACTAGATAGCTCTAGAAACTTCTTAATTTTCCACTCTGGTCACATGCTGGGCCAGGGCCAGGGAACTTATAAGTCGGGTGTGCCAAGAGCTACTGATACCCAAGGGCTGTCTGGAAAAAATCCAGCCATTGTCAATATAACAAGAATGGTTACTTTTTGGATAGCCCTTGTACATGTTTTGAAAAAGGAGTGCCTGAAAAATCTGTTTTAACCTAAGTGTAAATCACTCAGTCTCTCTGACTGGGTAGTTAGCTCTTGAGCTTCCATATATAACTGAATGCAATTGTGATTGCTAAGCCAAATCATCATTAAGGGTCCTTTTAACATTTATCTGTAAAAGGAACATTTCTACTGCATCAGGGCCATTTGTCACATGTTATTTGGATGACATTTATGTCCATGGGTAAGAAAAGAGTTACAATTAACTCCACTGCTTGCAAGGTTCACAAGTTCTTGATTCCACTCTTCCTCAGATCATATATAAAAATTCTGAGCAACTCATTTACAATGAATGGACAGCCAGATACAGTGCAATGGGTATACCTTCACAGCCTAGCTAGTCCATCTGATACTTACGTTCCAACTCTACTTGTGCCACTCACCAATCAGATGACCTTCGGAGGCCACAAAAACTATCCAATAGGACTAATAATGCCAACTCCCAGGACACGTAGGGTAAGCTCCTGGCTCATTGTCAATCTCTTCCAATGCTGGCCTCCTTCCTCTTCCTCTTTCCCCTTCGCTCACTGTAGAGCTGGCTCTGGGACTACTGCCTAATCAAGGCCTGCACACTTCTGACGTGCTCCTATTCCTTACCTTCAACGGTACCATCTGTTTCTGCCCAGAACACACTGCCGAGGTCACATGAGTGAAACTGGAGCAATAAAGGCTTCATGTACATGGAAGAAAGTGCATGAATGATCAAGCCTGATCAGCACAGACAGAAGGAAAATGTTTCCTGTTCTTTTCTCTAAAACCAATTCTCTAAAAGCAAGTATGGTAACAACATATATTATCAAAAGTGGTAACTCTTGATGGTAGCAGGTTTTATTTAGGAAGGCAGTGGGTCTTCAAAATTTGGAAAATGCACTTCTCATCTGTAAAACTCTAAATGAGAGTTTTAAAATGATGCATTATACCACCTATTGCCCAGAGCCCTCCCTAGTGTTTTCCCTATCCCACCCCCTGCTGTTCCTATAACTGCTGTAGAAGTGTTTTAATTTATAACCCAAATGGAATGGTTTTATAGGTATGTGTTTGGCATTAATATTAATTTCTATTTATGTACAAGTTACTACTGTCCACTCTCATGAAACAGTTTTTTTCCATCATAACATATATTTTAATGAAAGTAGTATTTTGGGGGAATACATTAATCTATCTAAAAATAAATGAATGGATCATCTGTTATTCTGCAGTAGTGCTTTGTCTAATAGCTTTCCTTATTGGCATATAAATTAGAAACGTCATGTTTGTTTCTAAGCAGACATAAGCTGGTGATGACTTGTACACAAGTCACAATAGAAAAGTTCATAGAAGCATTTGACTTTCTTCAGGGCTGTAAGATCAGATATGTTATTACTTTATTTTTACTGGAAATTGGGATAAGGCAAGAGATGGGGAAGCAGGATGTTAAATAATTTTCCATGGTGTTTAGAGTACATACACATTCTACATTACCACCATCATTCCTAGCTTTCCCCAGGCTGTCTTAAGGTCACATACATGGTAAGTGCTTTTTAAACGATGTATTTGATCTGATACAATCATTAAGAATTTTGTTGATTGCTCAAGCCTGCAAATGAACACTTCCAAACTCTGGACTCAATATCTCCCTCCAATCACTAGCACCACCAACAGCAATAAAAATGTCAACTAGAATCTTTCTTTTTCTTCAGTATTTCTGATTTCTGTGAACAGCACTACATGTACCAAATTTCCCAAACCAGAAACCTAGATGTCAGGCTGGATTTACTTGAGGACACGAGGAGAAACAGCAACATACGCTAAATCTTAATTATTAGCATCTTAATCTCTTTGTATCTGGACACTTCTCCCCACATTCATGGCCATCACCATCAGGAATCTATTAATAGCTCTCCAGGACCCTGTGCCAGCCTTTTAGGGTCCTCACTCTCCACCCTGTGGCTAGAGTAACTATTTTCAAGGGCAAATCCAGGCACATCGATCTTCTGTTCACCTTTCAAACCTTTCATTTGACACCTGCTGATGCCAGGATAACATCAAACCTATTTACTTGTACGGAAAATCCTCCTAATCTGGCCCTTGTTTATTTTCCAGTCTCATTTCTTGCTTCTCTTTACTCTGTGCTCCAGAAACAAGAATTACTTGCAATTTCCTGACCACACCATTTGACTTTTCTCTAGTTTATGTAAACTATCTCTTAGTATATTTTCCACTTTGTCTAGATGCTTCCAATCCCCTTTGCCTTGGCCTTCTCCATTTTGTTCTTGGAGTTCTAACTTGGGAATCTTCCCTTTGAGGGCTGGTTAGGTGCCTCTGTGAGCTGTTCACCACGCATCACATGCTACACGTATTATCTTCACAGTCATCCCCACCGAATAGTGTAAGAACCTGCGGGTCAGGAGTGTGAAGACTTCAGGGTCATCCCTACACTGTTGTGGTTCTGAGGAGGTTGATTTACTTGGTGGTTCCTCCGCCTTCTCCAACACACACTCAGTCAAGTCCACGTATTTTTACTGAAGGTTCACCAGAGAGCTAGACTGACTTCTTCAAAGCAGCCACCAAGCACAGAAAACTAAGATTTCATGACTACAAAGAACAATAACAGAGCCCTTTAGGTGCACAGACAGTGGCTCCACATGCCCCACTCAAAAAGTATTTCATGGGGAGGGAAAATAATCATCTAGCTCATAGAAAGTTATCCACTTTATCAGTGGATGCCTTAGCATATTATACTTGGATATTTTTCAAATTGCATGCTGACACAGTCCTGGAAATTTGTTTCTCTGGACAAGGGAGAGGCAATGCAAGTCAGAACTTGGAACACTTTCCCCTTGATGCTCTGAGGGAGCATCTTGGGTGACCATAGTATGTCCCCAGAATTGACTTTGGCCAGGTCAGATTTCAGACTGCTTTGAGCAGTAGTGACCTGCGAATGAGACTCTATGTACTTCTCTAACACTACATCCAATGACTGATATTTTAAAAATACAAACCATGCCCAGATGTTAAATAATGGTTATCTTTGGTTAGTTAAGAGAAATCATATGCTTCTCTTCCTTTTTTATTTTCTTATTATTTACTCATTCATTTATTTTTGTTTCTGGGACTCAGAATCACAAACCACATAACTGATTTTTGTGATATTTTGTGTTTTTAAATAATTAAAATCAACTAAACCTACTGATGTTGCATACTATTTTTTTTTAATAAGAGAGGAAAAGAGGGGTAGAGACAGCAATTATTGATTCATTATAAACTTATTTTTTTCCAGCAGATCATTCTGAGCTCATGTATAATTTTGTTTCCAAATACATCTTTGCTTATGAGCATCCTGTTCCTTATTGTTAAAAATGATTAGGCCAGCAAACACTCTAGCTAAATTATAAAAAATTTACATTGGTTCCATCCAAACTTACCTGTGTGTTATCTCCTTCTATTTATTTTTAAAGTCTAGCTCTAGCATTTTAAATTCTCTTTAATTCTAGGCCATACTTATATAAGTATTTTCCTATGGCTTATGCAGTCATACAACACATATTCTTTGAGTACCTACTATATGCCAGACACTTTCCTAGATACTGGTTGTACAGAAGTGAACAAAACAAAACAAACAACCTCGCCTTCACAGAGTATACTTCCTAGTGGGTGAGTAATCCAATGCAAAAGATCAACTAAAATATGCATCATGTTGGATATTTATAAATTTAGGGATTATGTATTATTTAATAATAAAGCAAAGGAATAATAGAAGTGTTGGAGAGCATGTACAGTTTTAGAGAGAAGGGCCTACTCAATTTGGGGGTTTACATTTTAAAAAGTTGTGCAAGAGATTGGTCTGAAGTTTGCCTTTGGTTTGCATATGCAACAGATGTGCAAATAAACTGATACTATAGACTGATAATAAGGGAGCTGTGGAATCTGTTTCAAAACACTCTTTTATCACTCTTAGAAGCTACTTATAAAGGTTGTCCCATATTCATCTCAAGTGAACTTGCTTTAAATAATCTAAAAGGCATTACTTTATCATTAATAAGCTGAGGTTCATTATCCATTATGCCTGAATGTAGTACCTATACGCAAAAAACTATGTACTCACATCTTAGAATTGAGTAAAATACCCACAACAGAAACTTTACAACATGAGAGGGTGAAGAAAATGAAAACATTTCCAAAGGTATTTATTGAGAAATAGTAAAGATGTACATATTTTTACAAGCTTTTAATATTAATTTACATTTTTTAAATTATGTAGGACCAATAATCTATGCTTTACTAATACATAACAGAAACCCTTGACTTTGACTGTGAGATCTCCATAATGCTATCATAGTTGGGAGTCAAAATGCAACTTTGGCTCACGATGCTTAGGATTGTTTTTAAAAGAAATACTAATGCCATATTCACCGAGAATGTAGGCTTGTCATAAACAAACGTGCTTTAAAGAAATTCACACTGGAGCATGCTGTTGTCACTATTTTGCATCTTAGCTCACCAGAGACTAAAGAAAAAACAATTTTAAAGAGTTAGTACCTACTTTTTGTGCACAAACTGCATGATTCGAAAATATTTCTTTCTGCCTCTGAATTTGATTCACAAACTATGCAGGGGTATAGTGACTTAACGTTGTATGCTACAACATTATAGCCAGGCTACCTGTTTTGATATTTTTCAGGTGCAACACAAGTTGGTTACCTGTCCTAGTGATACACCACGTTTGTACGTAAAGTAGCCCAAAACCCATTTTAGATGCAGAACATTTTTTCAAGCTGGTTTACAATAAGGCACGATATTCTATAGGTAAATAGAAGGTGGATATTGCCAAAGGGTTGTTGTTTTGTTTGTTGGTTTATTTTTCATTTTTCAGATTGGAGAGGAAGAAGATCTTCAGTTCCTAAGGCGGGAAGGGACGTATCCTAGTTGGAGCATGCTCAAAGTCGAATGACAAGCTGTGATGTTGGCACACTGGCCTACACCATTGCTGGGCCAGACAAGCTCTTCTCCTTCAATGTAGCATTTAGGTTTTGTGCTGGCAATCTCTTCTGAACACATACTGGAGGAGAAGAAGTGTGTGAGAAATAGCACTGGGGGTGCAGGTAGTGACCCTTCTCTTTGCCGTGAGAAGGGTGTTCCTTTCTGCACCTGCAGGGTTAGCAGCACAAGAAGCCTTGCTTGTTTGATAGAAAAAAGAATTACAAATTTAGATGTAATGCCACAATTCTGTCATTTAAAGAAACTGGCTATACAGTAAAGATAATTTTGTTTTATTCACAGTAATAAATATTTAAGGTTTTAGTGCACAAAATATAGTTAAGTATCAATAATCAATGCAGCTTTTTAATTTTGTAAGCTGCTATTTTCAAGCTAAAGGCTAACAAAAATGTAAGATTTTATTATTATTATTATTAATTATTATAATAATTATTATTAAAAGCATTCCAACTTTAATTTGTCTGCAACTGTACTTCAGGCAGAGGTAGCCAAAAGCTATAAAATTTAAAGAATAAGTTTAAGGTCTGTGTGATGAAATCACAATCTTATGTAAAATTGGATCTCAATCTCTTTCTGCCCAATGTAAACATAGTGTTTGCATTCAGTGAAGAAATACAAGCTGATAGCCTGGAAAAGAAAATCACATTTCCACAGTGAATGTTGTGATTAGTGTGCAAAGCACCAACCTCATGGGAGCCACTGAAGCTTCAGATGATGAACTACCCCAACCAGACTCTCGGTTAGGGACACTACCTGGTAGCTGGGCTCCAGGTTCCACATTAGGACCTTTCAAACACAGAACTGCAGGTGCACACGTCATTCAAACACTCCTAGATTTTGAAGTCTTAAATTTCCACAAGGGAAATCGTGTCATACAAAATGACAAGAGAACCTGTATCGTGTCCCTAACATGGGCTACACACCAAGAAAAAAAAGTGCAAACACAATGATGACAGGTTCTCCTCGCAATGAATACAGTCCATTGTTCAGTAACAGTACAGGTAGAAACTAAGATATGTAGGTGTGTAATGGAGAGAAACTGGATTGATGTGTTAAGACAGAGATCCAGGTTCAATGTCACTGTTGTGATTTCAGTAATCCTGCCAAGATCCAGCTCACTTACTAATTTATTTTATGGTGAAATTCTAGGTAAAATTTTCATTGATTCACTATGTCTGAGAAGCCATCTGGGGCATCCGCTATCCACTAGTGATGGCATTTCATTTTTGCAATGGCATTGGGAATAAACGCACTTAGCTTTATTTTAAGCCACGTTTACTCAATGTAAATTTTGAACCATGTTCATGGCATATTCTAAGTAAGCTTGGGTAATAATTGTTCATGATTCTCATGAGAATATTTTCCTCTATGCAACTTATACTTATCAAAAAGTCAAACTCAAAACAGTGCAAGTCGTCATGAATGAATATGGCTCTTAGTTTTCTCCAGTAAAACTGTAGAAAGGCTACTCGAGACTTCAACATACACTTCACTTTCTAAATAAAGGTCCCACAGTCCTTTCCAAACCTTCTGCTTATGGTTAGATGCACAAATAGTTGCCTCATACAATTATTGGAATTATTAAGAACCCAAATAAAACACAAGCTTTCCTTTATTATTATTGTTTTCTTATTGCAACAAATACTCAGTTTTGTGCTGATGCACTATTAAGCTTTGAGAACTTGAATTTTAAATTTGGTCATGTTAAGAATGATCACAAAGGTTTTTGTTTTTCATTATCTACAGAGATTTTAACCAAAGTTACATTGTAACACACAAACGCTGTCTTGTCTTTAAGGCACAACACATCAGTATGAACATTCTGTTTGCCAAACTTAAAAAAGAGACAATATTAGATTCCCATTTCACCTCCCACCTCCCTCCCCGACAAGTGAAAGAAAAATTGCATCCACTTTCAAAGTCAGCTGCTAATAAAGTCACAGTAAATTATTTTCATTGATAATTTACACAAATTACAGGTCTAGATAGGATTGTCCTTATACAGTCTGAGTGCATTCCAATTCAGATTTTCTGGGCTAGGTAGGCTAGAGTCAGATTCAAACCTCAGGGCTGAGAAGATCTCTCACTTTGAGGAATGTTGTTGACGAACACCACCGTGTCAGACGGAGCATTTGTTGGTGCTTTGCCAGGGTAAGAGTTCTTTGCTAAAGCTGTTAATTCCAGTTAGGCCTCATTCGGTGTGTACAGCAACCTCCACAGATTTTTTTTAAACCATTAAAGTGTTGTAAATATAAGACCATAGAGCTTCCTTTCCGTAGCACTAAAGTTTAATCCCATTCAGCAATCTGAATTCTTCATTCTGGAATTTTCATTCCAAATATGATTTCATCCTTTAAGACAATTTATATGTGTAAAGCCAGAGGCATTGAATCACACATAAAAATTCAGTGTACTTGAAATAAAATAAAAAACAAAAACAAAAACAAAAACGGATCTCCAGCTAGAGAACACAGTTACAAATACTCTAATTCCAGTGCTTGATGTAGAGCCAAGAGGTCTGAGTGACTTGATATCCTCCAAAAGGGCATGTTGTGCTGTGTGGTTAAGAGAGGGAAGGATGAGAGAGAAAAGGGGAAGGAATGGAGAGAGATCACAACTATTGTCTCAACGAAGCAGCCGTACACACGAGGATGTGGAGTCCACCCAAGTTCAAGGGAGGGAATTTAAGAGAGGGATGATCATACTTGAAGGCTTGGTAGCATCAATATGGCAATGTCAAAATAATAGAGAAATAGATCTGAACTGGATTTTCATGATAGAAAAAGCAAATATTGAGAGTATTTTTAGGTAGTTTCGTATTTATTCTGGAAAGTAGCATTACCGACAGTTAGATCTGGGAAAGCAAGCTGGGCATCGGAATCTTACGTGGCTCACCCAAGGCGTGTTTTAATCACTCTGTGACTCCTGAAGGTCCATTTCTAAAAATAAAATTTAAAAATGATGGACTTCCTAAGGCCCAGATTTTTCATCTGTTTGATGGGAAGGTGAATTTGATGGCTTCCTAAGTAAAAAAATAATTTGGAGCTGGACTACATAAGGTTGAAAGTCACGTGGGGATGATCAACCATCTTTCCTGTTTGCAGCAGCTAATTTACGTCATGCGAGTTAACCGATTTATTTTACTGGTGTGGGACTGAGGGAAAGCACTCTAATAACCAACAAAAATGGGTTCTTTAGGGGCAAAAATTCTTAGAAATGACAATAGTTTGTGGCCCTACAAAATTATGCCAGTATCTATCTGGTATGTGTGGTATTAAAATTTCATTGAGGGGTATGATCAGGAAAAAGATGTCTAAAATGACTCCATTGAGTGCACTAATGAAAAGAAGTAACTGCACTTGAGCAATTAAGAAAACTAAACATGATTTGTAAGTTTAGCCTGGTGACATTTTATCGAATACATACGTGTATGTGTGTGTGTGTGTGTGTGTGTGTGTGTATACGTCACACACACACACGTATACACACACACATTCATACATATAATAAAAATAAAATATGAGGAATGTATTTTATTATAAAGTTAATCTATAAAATAATAATCACTGTTGTATAATTCTTTGCTGTCTAATATGGTAGCCACTAATTCTCATGTGGCTATTGAGCATTTAAAATGTGAGTAGTCCAGTTCAAAATACATATTGAATTACAACAACTTACAATGTAAAATAAAAATAAACATCTTATTAATAATTTTTATATTTATTAGATATTGAGATAATAATATTTTGAATATATTGGATTAAAATGTATTACTACAATTGATTCTGTTCAATTTCACTTTTTAATTTGACTTTGGATAATTTAAAATTACAAACATGGCTCATATCATATATTTCTATAGGCGGGTGTGATTATTAATGTTCTTAAACTTCAAAATTTCTTCTTAAATTTACAGAAACAAAACAAAACTAAGTTTAAGATCAAATTAAAGCACAGAAGTTCACCTAGATGTATACTTTTTTATTCAGCTCAGATCTATTTTAATAACAAAATAGTACTTAATATTTCTGCACATGCAATTATAGCTACATACAAAGAAAAGCATGCATTATGGATACAAGAGAAACCAACCACCTGTGTTTCAAAATAGAATTATAAGCCTTCACCATCACCAAAACTGTACCTACATAAACAACCATTTGGAAATAGCATTCTAACTAAGGTTTTTATCCTCTTTGGAGTCATGCCTTTTTCTCCTGAAGTTTTAGTTGTAAAGCAGTAGTTACAAGAACTGGTATACCAACTATAGTTTTCATGCCATGAATAATTGAGGTAGACTTCATACGTTTTAATTTTCAAAGGCATATACGGATTCTGGTTTGGAAAAGAGAATTTTATGAGCCCTGATCCAAATATATGTGAATTTCACATAGGCTAAAAGACATGTAAAATATTTGTTGTAGTGATAGCATCAACTGCTATTTGTTGTGTGTTATTTAAATTGCCCATATGAAAATTCAAAACAACACGGACTTGGGACATAGACAAACTCCAGAAGATATTTCACTTGCTGACACAACTGAAATATCTTCTGGAGTTTGTCAATGTTCCAAATCCAATAAAATGGAGGTGCTTTCTCCATTTTACTTGATTTGAATTGGCTAAAAACACATCATTTCTTTTATCTTTCTACGATAGCTCTAAACTTTTCTAAGAAACTGTTTATGTTGATATATTTTTGGAAAACAAATCAGGTGAACACTAGCACATGCAAATGTTTAGTGAAAGCTTTATTGGACAGTGATTTGAAATCTCCTCAGGATAAAAACAACACAACACAACACAACACAAAACAAAACAAAGAACCATCATCCGTTCTATGTAAAATGATATAAACTGGTATGCTATTGTTTCAAAATACTAATTCATCATTTTGCTGTGTCTTAGTAATTGTATCACTTTTATCCTGCCTAGATGATATTTTGCTGTAATTCAGAGAAGGAAGCAGTAAATCTCAGTGTTGTCGACTGACAGTCTGGTGTCTGGGCCAATCCTGGTATCATTCCTCTTTTGATCTTGGACCAACCATTTAATGGTTTTTAACTGCCTTGACTTCTTCTTCAGAAATATGGGCCAGATGAAAGGCTTATTTAAATAGCTAGGGCCTATGAGATCTTCTCACTTTGTTCCAAGCCAGCTGCCAGGCTTCAATCACGTACCAATGGCTCACCAAGATAGACAACACTCTTCCAGAAGATGTGAGGCATGTTGCTTCTAAGTCTCTACCACAAGTTGGCATGAAAGGATCTGAATAGTACCTCCTGTTCCAATTGCATTTATTAAATTTTCTCACAACAGTTTCTCCTTTAGCTATTAAATCTACCCTCAGCATTTATCATCAGGGAGCACACCTGCTCCTAGGCACTCACAAGGACCATAGGGCATAGAAGATGGGTGAGGAAAAAAAATCTAAGAACTGAGTTACATGATTTTCTATGAAGCTCACTAAACATCTTTAAATTGTGAAATTTCATGTGCTTAAAAATGGTTATTTTCCCTATCTTTCTTACAGACCATTATTTATGTGTGTATTAAACACACACACACACACACACACGCAATATAACTAAATTTTCCTGCATTTCCTATAAAATTTCAGGAAAACAAATGCTAGACTCCAAATGGTTTATTTGAATGTAAGTATTGACCTTCTCATGCTCTTACTGCTTTGCATCTATAAATTGAAATCATTTGTCAAGCTGCCATTGGGCCAAACTACAGGAATGCAAACAAAAAAGCTTGCATTAGAAGTATCACACCAACATTGTTTGAGACAGGTTACCTTTTTTGCTGCCTGTTCTTCTTCTACACCATCCCCAATTACAACATATACTACTTTTCTGCCAAACCTTTGCATTATTCGTTCAAAGCAACTTTCTTTTCCTGGAAGATAAATGAGATAAAGTTCAGAGTGAAGTTACCTGGTTAGCGGCATGCTCCTCATCTCGGCCATCTCCAATCACAACATAAGTTATGTTAGTGCCAAATCTGGACACTATACGCTCAAAACAGCTTTCCTTGCCTGAAAAACAAGGCACTGCTTATTCTTCCAGCCATTGTATTCATTAACCTAAAGATTCATGAAGTGTTCATTTCTCTTGAACATCAATGACTTCAAGTAGGTTGCAGCCTCTGGGTTAATGAAGTCAACAAGTATGTCTAAATAATGTAAGTCTTTACTTGAGACAGATTACTCAACACATGTGTTCCATGTTTCCAAAAACTCCATAGGGTTACTTAAGCATTTGATGCAGAGAAAATGTTAGTATTTTTCACTACGCCAAAAGAATATTGGAATTTACAAGCAACTGTAAGTTTTAACAGTTATTTTTTCCATTCTATATATCAATATTATCTAGTTTATTTTAAATAGTATAGGTAAGGCAGCTAAAAATGCCATTGTGAAAAATTGAAGGTTCACTGCTAAGGAAAGAGAAAATATAAGATGGGATTTACCTTGATATGTAACTTTTTTTTCTTCAAGTGGCTGGGAGCTAGTCTGTTCATATTAATTGTACTAAGGGTGCTGTTTGATTGGACCACCGCACTAGTGATTTGTATTCTCTGATTGCACTATGGGAATAACACCATGGAATTTATATGTTCTTCATTTTTATAACATTGGCTTTATTTTCTGAATTTCTTTCCCAGAATGTTCATGCAGTCATTGCTACTTTTGTATTTTTCTTTATTCTGATAGATCAAAAAAATACCAGCTTAAAGGGGAAAATAAAAATGATTTTTTTTCAGATTAAACATAAGAAACAATTTGGACAACAAGAAAAAAGACTGTCCTTACTAGAGGAAATGTGTATGCTGGTGTAAAATTATTTGATTTGTCAAAAAGCAAAATCAAGTCTCTATATTAATCTTGCTAGCATAAGTACATAAATTTATGTAAAAATGAATGGACTTGCTATCTGAGCTCTGAACTGCAGTGCTTATGACATTATAGAATTTACATTATGAAAGCTTGGCTCACTTTAACTGTACTCCTGAGACAGCTGCCACTGGGGGCTCTTTTAGCCTGTGCCAATATCAGAACTCTGCAAGGTCCAGGGAGGGTTATTTTGGGGAGGGGATTTTACCATTTTGAACTTCTCTTGTCAAGGTGCCAGAGCCCAAGTTTGTTGACCTTCAGGGCACATTACACAACTCATCTATTTCCCCAGGCATTTCCTTGACAGACAGCGGAGTACATGAGCTGTTTTCTTTAAACTCTTTCAAGATGGCAGAAGTTGATGAAATTTTGTTTTTGAAAGTTTATTAGAAGTCTTAGTCTATGAAAGGCAATTAAAGTCAAAGATGGCTCCACAAATAGATACACAAATAAACAAGGTTGTGGTTCTTTGATTGCTACTAAACATTTTTAGAAGTGTGGATTTCTAGCCATTGATGTGGTATGAATGTTTCAGTCAAGTTTTCTGATTCATGAAATTCTTTCTTATTGTTGTTGTTTTTTTCTGGAATTAGGAATACTAGTTCAATCCATCTGACACTTCCCTGTAATGTCAAAATAGTATTTTTATCTTAGATCTAGATAATTGCATATGCAAAAATGAAATGCTATATGCCATCTTAAATAAAATATTAAACACCATGGCTAGAGATACTATATATTATTCAGATAGGACGTGCAATGATTGAAAAATATATATGTTAGATCTATCCTGATGCTGAGTTAAGAATTTCACTAGGTAACAGTTTTCATAAAATTTGCACATAAACAGTGAGTTGCAGAGGACTTTGTTATTTGAGTGCTATCCAAATTTGCTTGATACTCTAATAGCACAATTGATGAAAGAGATGCATATTGAGAAAATGCCCCAAAACACAGAAGTGAACACATTTCATACAGAGTTAGAAATAATTTTCTTACCTATTTTAGTTGCACTGTAAATATTCTCAATGGGGAAAGCACCTCCTAAACTATAGAGTAGAACCTTCGCAAGTGCTGGGATCAGTTGGGTTGTCGTTACCAAAACATTTACGCAGTTACTCCTAAGATAGGGAGGAAATATGCATATTTGTTTTCTAATACTAAGTAGCTTGTAATAGTACAGATTTTAAGTTGTCATTATGGTCTCTCAATTCCATAATAAACAGCCCCTAATAGTCTAACCTTCTATCATTCAACAGTTTATGTATGGAGTGTCTACTACCTGGCAGGCACCATGACAGATGCTAGAAATGTATAAAATAGGGGAAGTAGAAGCAAATAGGCAAAAAGAAGTCGTGGATGAATGGTGTTTTTCTCTCCTTCTAAATCACAAGATAGATAGGAAGAGAGACAAGTCAATGGACACCAGCAATATGAAATACATTCTGTAATAAAGATCTCCAGTCCCTGAGGAACCTCAGAGAACGATATCTATCTTAGCTTTTAGCAATCATGGGACAGTTTTCAGAGGAAGGATGCCCTAGCAGGAAGGTTTATAAGTACCCAGAGCAGGTACCTTCCTCAATTAGATATTTTGTATCACAAGCCTTTAATCCATATTTGTGAGGGACATAAAATATTCCCTAGAAGTTTCTAGATAGATTTTTAGAAATTTGGTCTGAATGGCAACTTAGAAGAGCAAATTGAGGGCTAACTTTTCAGGGGAATGTCTATGCTAAGCCCCCAGTACACTTAATATTATGTTTTATATTTTTTAGACATATTGTTTGTAAGGAAAAACTACAGTTTACTAAAAAAAATTATAAAATCTTTACAATTATAGCCTTTAAAAATGTTTTCATTTCTAAATTATTGCTATAGACACCCGATTTTATAATAGGAGCTCTGGAATTAAAGACAATAAAGAATGAGAAAGTGATTTGTCTATTATCAGATAGAAGCTCCCCAAATTATGGCAGATTATTAATAATAGCACACAAACATATTATTATATTGTGGCAATTAAAGTGCTACATAATATTTTGTCCAAAGAAGGCGCTTGCTAGTCAATGTGATATATAGATGCATATTACAGAATGAAAACATGGTGGAATAAGAAAAAAAGCACAGCCTTTTTAAGTTTAAAGAAGTGATTTTGAAATATAGCTTCACCACTTACCCTGTGTGATATTTGGAGTTATATCATTTCTCTTTTTAATTATCAGCATTGCATATATGTATTTATATGCAATTTATAATGAATTACAATTTTTAATTATAAACACTGCATATATTTATAAATCTCATATGTATATGTATATTTGTAAAATACAGTCAAATATAAAGAAGAAAATGAAAAGCATCAATTATTTAACCATGCAGAGATGGTAAATTATTGTCCCTATTTTGTGCATTTACTTTCAGATTTCTGTTTGGTATAGATATTTTTTTCCATTAGGATTACACTATGTAAATAATTTTATATTCTTTTTTCATTTGTTTATATCATGAGGGTATCATTTATGTCATATTGTCTATCATTCTTCCTCTCCCAACAAAACATAATGTGTGCAAAATACTTTCTCATGTGGCTACACCATCATTTTTTAAAGTTAAGCTTGGTCGCGTAGAGGGTTTTTGACTTCTCAGTATTGTAAATAATGCTACCTTATATATAAATTTTTCCTATACATTTGATTCTGTCCTTTGACTGTACTCATGTGCATAGAAGAGGATTTAAAATTGGAGGGTATAGACTTTGCTAAAGAATCTGATACACAGCAATGTGTATAAGCATCGGTTTTTCGGATACCCCAGACACTGTGAAAATGACTAATGTGGGTAACTGCAAACTTCATGGTACTTAAATCTTCAGTGTGTAATAACTTATTTTATCCTATATTTTCTTGTTATACCGTATTTCTTAAAAATCACATACCCATGTAGTTTAAGACCACGTGTTTAATAATACTCCATATAATATATTATGTATAACACATATAATCTATATAATAATGTGACAACCTTTGGTTTTGAACTATCTAGGAGACTTCTTTTATAAATAATAAAAGCTGTTGAACTGCTCCCCAGAGAAGTGCACATTGTACATTTTCCACACAATTTTAGGGGCTCAGGAGGCCTCACATCCCAGCACTCTTGACCTTTGGTCTCCATGTCACAAGTTACAGAGGTCACAAGGCACCAAGTTCTACTTTAAGACAACTTAATCTTTCTCCCATGGAGCTAGAAACTCCCTTCCCGCGATTCCTACTCATCCGGCCCCATTCACGCCTCTGCAGGCAGAGGGAAATGTAACTTATTTCAGCCTAATATCTCAAACGGTTGAATCGGTAATATTGTTCCACAGACGATTCCTCTTCGGACTAAACTCCTTGGTTGCCCCACTCCAACTGTTCCTGTCATGTGATTTCCACAGCCTAACTCTTCCAGCCACTTTGCTTGACACAGATGCTTCGAATATGTCACCACCCCTATTGGAACGAGGTGCCCGGACTGGGCAAAGTACTCTTCCCCAGCCTGACCCAGGAAGCTACAGCTCCTCCCTTCCGCCCCCCCCACATTTAAGTTTCCTGTTGTCGGTGGTGCAGCTGCTGGGCATGGCACACGGCTGGAACACACACACACAGACACACACACAGACACACACACACGCCACTGGACTCAGTGAATTGTTAGGCTCCTTCAAACCCTAAAAACTAACACATTTTTATATATATTGTGCTACCAGGACTCTTATCTTCAATTCAATAAACATAGAAACTGCTCTAATACCACTTACCTAGTGCTAATAATTGATAAAGACTTAAGTGCATTTGTTAGCCAGGAGTCTGTCAGACCTTCAATCTCGGCCCTTAACTGCAGCCACGCGTCTCTCTTGGCAGGGCCAAGGAGTCCTACAAGACCAAAAAGCAAGGCAGAGTCAAGAGAGGAACATTTCCCAATAACACCTAGTTTGGCCTCCCTTCTGTCTAGTGTAGATCATTTTTATTCCAGCCCATACCAGAAGTAGGGAGAGACTGATTTATATCAATGCTGATCTGTCATTTCAGAATTGGTTATCCATTCATTCATTCCACAAATATTTATTGAACAACTTCTGGATGTCAGGTACCGGGCTAAAAACTGGGATGTAACAGTGAAAAGGGTGTTACAGTTACTGTCCCCACAGAACCCAGAAGCTGGTACAGTAGATGCCAATCCTCTGAGGAGTCCTGACTAGTCCTGTACCTGGATCCCACTCCATGATTGCGATGCAACAGGTCTGGAGGGGAAGTCAGGCTCTATCAGCCTCATTTAACTGTTATATACCTCATATACTTTGGCTGTCTGAAAATATTTAGCTTCTTAATACACAATCATTATCACTTTGAAACAGTAATAATGGCCTTGTCCTATGTACCTTTTAGACTGTTTCTAATATTAGTGCTAAAGCTGTCACAAATATTATGTTTTGAAAACTATATTGAAGTTATGGTAAGACAAAAAGTAGATGTGCTAATTTTTAATTTAAGCCCTTGCTTTTATATAAAACAAGATCCTGGAAATCCATTACAAAAGTAAGTTTCTAATTTTAATCTTATTTCAGAATACTGGGAGTACATATACAGGTGGATGATTTTTTAAATCAAAGTTTATTGTTTTTAGTAAGCCTCATTTGTCCTTATTTCAATATAAAGATGCTAACATGTCACAGAAAATGGACTCTCATGTCATTGTTTAAACATTTTAAGATATAAGATTTATTAGTAATAGTGTTAATTTTAAAATAGTTTTAATGATACTCTTCAAGAGGAAAATAATAACATACCTGAATGATAAAAATTCTAATTTCCCAAAAGGATATTTATTTTAAAGTTCATGTTTCCTACAATTGATTTTAAAGAATACCTGCTTATTTTATTTAAAAAAGTATCTTGTATAGATCATTAGAGTGAATTAAGAAAACCGAGCTGCCTCTCTAGGACCCTGGGCAAGTCAGTAGCCTTCAGGGGCCTATTTCTCATTTGGAAATTAGGGTCTTCCATATGTAAGCTCCCTTTTGGCTGTAACACTATTATTGTCTATGGTTCTACATTTTTTTCCTTCTCTTATAGTTACTGAGTATCTGCTGAACACATATCATGTGTCCCAAGGCTAGTGAGCTCCTGGCCATTGAAGGTGAACAGAGACACAGCAATCTACCCTTAGGACGAGTAAGGTTGTGTGTAATAGATACTCTACAGACGCCCACTTTAGTTACTATATTGTATTCTATGACATATATGTGAATACATGTGTATAGCATGTACAAGTATATTTAGCTGTACCATTCAACTTTAGATTCTGGTTTATGTTTCTCAATCATCTTTTTAAAAAAAAAAAAGAAAAGAAAAAGTGAGAAACAAAGAAAGAAAAAGCATTTTATGTGACCTCATGGCTAATCCTAAAATAGTGACCTAAAATTGATCCTAATTAGAGATTATTAAGATTCATTATATCAAGAAGCACATCCCGGATCTTAGTTTTGATGTTACAGGTTTTGATATCATCTGTGATATATGGCTGATTGAGTATACTACTTAGAGCAGTGGCTCTCAACCTTCCTAATGCCGCGACCCTTTAACACAGTCCCTCATGTCGTGGTGACCCCCAACCATAAAGTTATTGGTAGCTGCTCTCTACACACGTGTGACTGGTCCGCACAAGTACATTATGGCGCCAACCCCGACACGTACACCTGTATTTGTATGGGGTGTACGTGAGGAGGTTGGCGCAATGATGTCATGACGCCGGGTACCCGTATGTGGACGTATCTGCATGTGGGCGGACCCACCTGGAGACAGAGGAGCGGTGTCACGCCTACGACCATCAGAAATTTGTGTTTTCTGATGGTCTTAGGCGACCCCTGTGAAAGGGTCCTTTGACCCCTAAAGGGGTCGCGACCCACAGGTTGAGAACCGCTGACTTAGAGAGTATTTGAACTTCTAGAAAACGTGATAATCGCAGTTAAGACTACACATGGGAAAGATATGCTATCAGATAACATGCAATTTTAAATGGATAAAATAGATTTGTTGAAGTCTTGGAAGTGACATAGAGCACTGTTTATATTTATTTCTGATAGGATTCCAGAAAGGCAATGATTGCTAACAACTTTGCTTCAGTTACCCGGGGCTCTCGTCTTTAAACGGGTCGTCTTCCCACTGCCTCAATCAGTTCATCTGGTTTTCACTCATAGCATCCCAGCTGAAGAAGAGTAAACTAAATGTCCTGCTGTAAATCTTGACCAAATACCTGAGCACGAAGAATTCCCAATTCTGTTGACATAGCTGCACGTTTTATTTTGCAGTTGGATATTCCTCCCACCCTCTCTAAGAAACTTTTCATAGAGATTGGCATGAGATCCTGATAATTTATTTTACAGTAGGATAGTCTCTAACATGGAACGTAGAACTACGATTCAAATCCTACCTCTATCTACAGTGCCTTCGTTCAATTTAAAAAGCCACACATACCTCCGACATTGTTCTTATAGGTGTTGTATAATTCTTTTACTCTTCTGTAACGAAAAGCCAACTTCCGCATCCAGTCAACCCCTCCTCTTACACCTGTTGGCAAACAAAGGTTTGCACTACTTGCAGCTGCATGGAAGCCATCAGTTGCAAAACTGTAGGTACTGCAACACCCAAAATATATTAAAAAGAAATAAAAGAAATAATTACATGTGCAAAACTCCATAGCTGAATTTCTGTAGGAAATAGGATACTAAAAGGCATGGCTTACCTCAAGTCCTGACCATTATCATCAGAGGAAACATCATCTATATGAACTTGATCACATTCCTGTTAAAAAACATTGGGAAAGTTATGTTTTTCAGATGCTCGTCACCATGCTGGAAGGTTTTCCCACCTTTCCATCTGATGGCCAGGAGATGGCAGCATTTGCCTATCCATCCCACCATCTCCTGCTAGGAAATGACACCATTTCTACTCTGTAAGATCTAAATGTGGAAAAGTTCCGTAAAAAGGAGCCTGAAACCGTATGGCACGTGGATTTCTTTAGGACAATTTAAAACATAATTTTCATTTTAAGATTATTGATAAGAAATTCTGTTTTGAATTTGTATAATAATCACTGCAGTTCACTTTCTGTGATTTCTCGATTTCTGTTGTGCATACTTAAGTATGGAAGCAAAGCTAATCTGAAGACACAAGTATACAGAAATTGTTTGGTCTGAACACCTCAGGTGGTTACTGTTATTAATATCTATTATTTGTTGAGCAGAAAGAGGAAGACTTGATCATTATGGTATCCTATGAGATTTCTACAACTTCCTACTTTTTGCTGGGCCAGAGATACAAGGAATAAAACCATGTTGGTGTTATTTTAAAAGTCCTGGTCTTTTAACACAGAAAAAAAGCTAATAACCACAGAAGCCAATGTTTTCTTTTGTTCAAGCTCCAAAAATCTTTAAATTGAAAAGAATACTTAAAAGTAAAAGGTAAACAATAAAAATTTACCATTTCCAACGTGCTACAAACTCAGAGGAAAATGAACTTTAGGTACATATACCCACACACTTGCTTGGAACGAATGGTAACTTTCTTCTTTGCTATTCTTAGAGTCCTATTTTATCTTCAAATAATCTGCAAAGTTCCAGTAAAATAGGACAGGATCTGAAGGTGGAATTTGGCTAGAGCAATTAAAATGCTTAATACTCATTGCCCTCAGGATAAATATGGTTTAGCGTTTTAGAGTATCTTCTCCCCCTCAAACTATTTTAGTCATTCTCACAGACTCTGACTATATACATAATACTAACCATTCAAAACCAATTTAAAAAATTACTAATTTTGAAAATAGGACGCCATACTAAACAAAGGTTTTTCAGCTACTATTTATATTTATTACAGGACTTGGAAATATCAGGTAGCGAATTATTTACTCTCTCGTTCCCAGGTTTCCGCATGAAGTATATTAGATACTGTCTTAGGTTGAGAATGAACACGTGACTCAGACGTCTTTTAAAATATAAAACTTAATGACTAGAGCTGAATCCATATAATTTTAGTACATAACTTGAAAATTCAGGCAAATTAATTTTAAAGGTTTATATGATTTACATAAATTATGTGCTTAGTAATTTTTGAATAAATCCAGACCTTTACTTACAGGTAAGGAAGGGTTTCAAAAAGATAATCTGACTGGAAGCTTCCTGAAGGGGATGTTGGAGTCCCCTGGATACACCCTCATTTAAGGCACCATCTGTCACAGAGCAATCACTCAATGATTGCTGAATAAATGGCGCAAGTCTAGACCGATGGTAGTTCTTGACAGAATTACTAAAGTTTCGTGGGGTCGAAGCCCACCAATCTAGGAGGGCTTAGCTTAATTAAAGTAGTTGATTTGCATTCAGCTGATGTAGGATGAGTTTACATCTGCTGACAATCATTTACATCTGCTGACACACAGTTATGATACGAAATAATGCTCTAGATGGTCGGAGTGAAGAAGATATTCACACTAGGAGTGGAATGGAAAGTCAGAGAACAGGGAAAGAGCTGAGGCCACAGGAGTCACGGCGGGGCAGGCGTTCAGAAGACTCTTCCCCATTTCCACTGAATATTCATTGAAAGGAGTACCGCCCAAACTTTAACCAAAAAAGGTATTATGCTTCCAGAAAACTCAGGAAAAAGTACTGCAAGCAATAATAGTAGGTGTTGAAATGGGCTCTAAAGGAAAGAATAGAAAGATTTAACCAGTTAGCATGAAAGTTGGAAATAATTTCTTTACCCAGAATATGGAAGGAGCAAAGTAGTTATGGATGACAAGGATTATTTGTTTAGACACGGTGACATTCTTGTCTGAATTGAATCCCTAGTGCAATGACATTACGTGAAGCTGCTCCTTCTAGATTCTAAAATCTTTCATCATGTAAATAACTTCCATGTGTCTTTTTTGCAACAGAATAATAATACAGGGTCCAACAGAAGTAACGCCTTTTTTTAAGTAGTTATGTTAATGTAGTTATAATATTGTTTTGTTACAGAATAACATGCTTATGATTTTGTAAATAAAAAGGGGTGTTATTTGTGCCAGACTCAGTATCAAAAAAAAAAAAGAATGGTGGGCGGAAATTTTTATGAAGTGCCCTGGTAATTAGATGTTATTTCTATATTTAATATCCTCTTATCCTAATTTTTAGAGAAATTCCTCTGACATTTCAAGTATTAACTCATATGATTAATTTATATATTTTGCCCCTAAACTCATTTTTTTTTTACTCCTGAGGACATCAGTATATCAAACTTATTAGACCAAGAGCTCCATATTTAAAATTATGTTTGAGGTTTTTCAAAATGGAACTTCTCTTTAAATTTATGCCTAGTTAACTATGCTTGTTGACTCTGGACTTCTGCCCGAGGATTACAGTCCAGCGAAAGAAACTTGAACTTCAATCACTTACATTTTTAGAAAAATCTAAATAATTGTTCTTCAATTAATTTTCACTCAGAGGAACAGGAATTAGACCAAAACTTGAAATGCTGAAAACAGTATAATCCTTTGGCTTTAAAAAATTTCAGTATAATAACAAGCAATGCGGGTGATTCTGGTACTAGTCTTAAATTCTTTAATTTTGTTTTATAAGGTGACCGCAGAATTGTCACTGATCTTTATCAGTCGTACTCCACAGCAGTGCTCTCTCACTTTTGTGAGCCTGAGCTCCCTGGTGCCTTCTCTTCTGGAAGTTTTTCTAACTGAAATAACATCTTATTCAAGCAGCACATTCTCTTCCTGGGGGGAGTCATATGAGCATTTGCCTTCCCTGAGGTTGGGCAGGATGTAGCGAAGTGCCTATGAGGGGGACTTGGATGTGCATCTTCTAAGGAATTTTGTGAAAGCAGCTGCTACCACATATGTTGCAGTATCTATTGAAGGATTTGAGTCTCAAATTAGATTTGTCGATTAAGGAAAGAAACCTTTAGAGATGAAGTACACAGGACAAGAAAACATAATAGGCTAAGGGTAGTGTAACTCTCTTGAGGAATTCTCCTCCGTCAGAAACAGAAATAGCCTAATACCAGTTTTGAAGCCCATGATAAATCTTCTATCATGAGAGCTTCACTGACATGAAAAATTGGGTGAAAGTAAAGTTGATCTTGAAAATCAAATGCAGGGTAGTGGATATATATGTAACTGTCCTGAATGATCTTGAAAGCCATTGTTTAGATTTTATTAGTTTTAGTGTTTATCTCACTGAAATCAGTAAGAAGCCCTTGAGTTTTCTTGGGCACATCATCTGAACATGCATGGGTGCATGTGGCCAGAATGTGTGTGTGTGTATGTGTGGGAATTCAGTCCATTTATTGCAGAGGCCCAATTATTTCTTTGATTAAATACAGTATTGTTGGATACTAAGTTTTGTGTTTTGAGTAAAATACAATTTTTATTATATTCTTTTTATTATATTAAAACTAAAAAGCTAAAAACTATAAAATTTGGATGAAACCACATGAAATTTTCTTTTTTTTTTTTGTCTTTTACATGTTTAAAAGGGCTGATAATCCTAGAATTCTCTTTAGAATGAGACTAATTCATTTCAACCAATAGAAAAACCAACCTAAGTTTAGTTATCACTCTATATAAATAACCAAAAAGTTAAAAAGTATTTCCTAGTATCACGTATATATAAAATCATTTTGTATACTAGACAAGAATAAATAGTAAGTTTAATTGAAATTAGGTTTTAAAAAGGTGATTATTATTTATTATTACCTAACCCTAGAAAACTTGCTTAGGAATACTGATTTTTCATATTGTCCATTAAAGAAAAAAAATAAACCTCTTTGAACAGTAGTTTTATTGTCTAGTAATGCCAGTAACTCACTGAAGAGGAAGAACAGCAGCACAATGCTATTACACAGATTTCCAGCACACGCATTTATGAGATATGAGGAATAATACTGTTTTTACTCCTACATCTATCTCACCTATAACTGAAACTGGCTTTAAGACCTTGTCAATTGAAAAAACTTATTGAAGGCACTGGCTAGCTTGCTGTCCTTTCTCACATGATTCTGCTAATTTCAGCATGGAGTAGGGACAGAAGTATGTGCTCTAAGGCCAGATAGATGCCAGAGCTTCCAAGACCAGTTCTACCACTTAGCTAGTAGGTGGCCATAGACACGGTTTTTATGCTTGTGGACCCTCCAGTTTCAACTCTACAAAAATAACGTGATAAACGTATTCATGGCAAAATGTTGTTAATTAATTAATGGAAAGTCCAGTATAAAATATAGACCACAGGTAGGGACTCAGTACAATAATCTCCTATGTGATTATAGACAAACACTTTTATTCCACTGTGAAACCATGAGACTAAAAAAAATTTAAATATGACATTGAATAAAAGAAAGAGAAATCTCTTCCAGCATAGTTGCACTTGACTGAGAAGTCCTGCCTAGTACCCAAGCTACACAGTTATTTCAAATTTTATTGTCTGCATGCCTAATAACTCAGATTATTAGCACCCAGATTATACAAGCTTATTACAGTACCTATTCAGCTATCCTGAGGCTACTTTTCCTTGGGTCTTTTCATTTTGTTGTTTTCACTTTCTCTACATTTGAAGTATGAAAAGAAAAGATAACTCAGAAAAAAAGAGCAATCAAGACATTCAGATGTGCTATGTAAATAGCTCTAGCACTGTTTTATCTGGAAGGGGGAAAAATGAGAAATGATAATGTCTAAAATTAGTGTCAGGCTCTCTGTCAAATTTAGTGACCCAGGTTAGCACCATGAGTAGTATCTGTGACTACTGTCCAGTGATTAGCCTAAACCATACCCTGATTAGTAACCTGGAAAAGCTATGGCTGATTCCAAAGGTGCTAAATGGGTTGTGGTTGAGACACTAAAAAGACAAGAAGCCAATTATAGAAGTGCACAGTATGGGGCAGCAAAGCAGACCTGCTCCTCTTCAGAGAGAGTTTTGTCCTAAATATGTGCCAATACATATGTATAATTCATTAACATAATTTAACTTTCATTTATGTTTGTATATGCAATATTTCCTTTTGACTGGAACTTACTGTTCTCTTGAGCTAAATTCCTATCTTTTAGTTTTCTTGAGGCTATCTGCATATATAGAAACCACACAAGAGTTTTAATAATTGGATACAACTATTCTAACCTTTTAAAATGCTTACCTCTAAATCATTAAAAAATAAGTGTGTGTCAGCAAGGTTAAAAATCATTTCCTCCATTCGGAGTCCAAGGGTTACAGCCATCGGGGGATCCTGAAAAGAAAATGTACACATAACAGGGTAAAATTTCAGAATCACAATTACTAATAAAATTATCTTAAGTGTATATTATTGTGGGGGGTAGGGATGGGGAGATTATCTGGATTTTTACCTAAGATCCAAAAGATTTCCCAATTACCTGAAATGGTGCCTTTCCAAAGTGTTATCTAAGACATACTAAATATACAGATATATCTGTGAATTTATAGGAATTCATGAGCACATAAAGATGGCAGCATACATTTTCACAAAAAGCTCTATATCATGAGAGGAGTCGGAGGAAAGCAAGCTACTCCGTATAATCTACGGAAAGTCCTTTGGAGAAATATATTCGGATGAGGTACTGAAGGACAAAGCAAACTTGCTGAAAGGAGAGAAGGATATCCTTTTATAAACAATGACCAATAAGAAGTAGCAAAATGGGAGTTCCCTGGTGGTATAGTGGCTAGTTGGCGCTCTCAACGCTGTGGCCTGGGTTTGATTCCCAGTCAGGGAACTATCAAAAAAAAAAAAAAAAAAGTAGCAATGGGATGTTGTAGGATTTGAGCAGACAATCTCATCTGGAGGTGGGATAAAAAGAGCTGGTGGAGCATGGCGAAACCACCACGTCATTATGAATTGCATTTTGATTAACAGGCAACATTTACCTGCATACGTGTATAATTTGGTCTAACCTGCATTTGACCGGGAATAAAGAGAGAAGGGTCAAGGGAAAGGAAAGAAATAGTAACTCAGTAAATGTAATCTAAGTAGAAATATATACTTTTAGAAGTTTAATGAAAGTAAGGGATTAGTAAGGAGTCAAAGTGACTTACTTTTTGTTTACAGAAACCAAGATATTACACAGCAGCAAGGAGCTGAGAATTAAAACCAGAGTTGGTACTTTGCTATAACTATAGTTGAGAGCCTGGCATCAGGAGGTGTAAGACTTTAAAAAGTAAGGAGAGTTTAGGACTAGAAAAGTAATTCAGGCTCCAACATTGCGTTTAAAATGACCAAAGTTGGAATGATCTCTAAAGAGAACAACTATAGGTGTGACCCTGAAGGTAAAGAAAATAGAAAACCTAGAAGGAACAAATCCTCAGAATTTCAGACCAGAATGGGCCTAACATTAGCAGGCAGAAGAATATGGTTTCGAATAAAGCTGACAAGTCTAGAAGGATACTGTTGATTTTGGCTGAGAAGTTATTTTGGAAGACTTCGGAGGGTGATTTGGGTTGAGTGGCTGGGCCAGGAGCCAGATTGTAAGGATTTAAGGAGAGAGTACCGCACTTGTGTTTTCAACGTTTTAATAAATGACATTTCAAGAAACGTACTTAAACTTGGGAAAATGTAATGCTAACTTGACTGCAATCGGTGATAAGAATATGCAGTCCAGGTCAGGCCCAACAATACTCATATACACCTTTGAACTTACTCCACTTAGCAAGCAGAAGCCATTTCTCATTCCACATCCACTCTGCAACAACAGCTATTCTTCCTATGCTTCATTTCTTAATGCTCTCAGGGGGAAAACCTAGAGTATAAACTTATTTGAAGTGAGCATCAGTCTCATATTCTATAGTGATTAAAACCTAGAGAATGGAAATTGAATGCTAAGTGAAGAAAGAAACCATTCACTGAAGTGTGTTGAGCAAAAGTAAGACTTGATATGGCAGAAGAGGAAGCCAGGATGATAATACTATGTTAAATTTCAACATAATTTTCTAATTGTTACATCCCTTCCTTGGAGATTTCTTTGGATTTCATAGCTTGAAATTCTCTCTTCTCAAAAACAGATGTTCATTCTTCACCTACGCGATGGTACATGGTCTTAGGTCCTGCAGGCAGGGAGACTCTAGTTTGACTCTACTGCTAGGCTACTCTGTCTTTTTGTGACAGGATCACGTGGAGCAACATAGGCAAAGCTCAAATCAATTCCCATTTTATCCAACAAATAGTATTCAAGCACGAAAAGATAAAGTTCCCCTCGTATGTCTCAAGGAGTTTCGCAACTCAGAGGAATCTCTTGCTCTGTTTTCTTCAGGTATAAAATTCTTTTGTTATTTCATGTTGTTCATGTTTTTGTTGTTGTTCAAAGAAAATCTCTAAAGTTTGAATAAAACTTTTAAAACTATACGTTTGTCTTTTACAAAAAATTTCTCTTTCTCTCTCTTCGGGAGGGGTAGAGTTGGATAGGCTGAAGACACAGAAAGCTTATAAATATTCTGTCTAGTCGTGGGACCATGAACAAAAAGTCTACAGAAATATAAGGAAAAATCAAATGTAATTATAGCATGAAAACATATAATTCCATTAGTGATGCTCTATGCTTTTGAGGAATGTTCACTGATGCAAGACAATAAAACTGAGCCACACTACTCCGTATGTTTCTGATGATTACTGCCCTAAAGATATATATTTCAGATGGGGGTTCAGAAATGTCTTATTTAAAAGGGTTTCCTTCTTGAGACTAGGTTGCTTAAATTCTAATCCTTCGATTTGCCAATTTTTCTTTTTTAAGTTTTAAATAAAATTATTGACTTTCTTATGTTCATGCTTCTCATTCTTTGCATTTACAGATTGGATTTGTGGAGATGGAACAAAACATACTGTTCCTCTTTGATTGTTACTTTCATCCATTCTATGCTTCTGTAGTTCTGTATGCTACCCCAAGACAGGAAAATCCATGAAGGATATCTGATAAGCATGCAAACAAATATAGTTTTTAGAAAATCAACAAGAACTCTCTAGCAAGTAAGCCTAGTGCGTGGTCTGGTGAGACTGTATGTGAGCACTTCACTGGAGCACAAGCTCACCTCCCTGGAAGGGGCTATTCAAGCCATGGGGATTCCACGTGTACCACAGTAAGCACCTTGGCAAAGTGTCATTTGGGGACTGGGAAAGTTGAGGTTGGAGGTTTGCTGGAGTGTGAGCTACCTGTATTTTACTAAGGTTTCTAAAGAGTTAGATTTGTTGAAAGGGTGCTGTTTTGGTGTAGACGAGCTAGGGATAGCCATGTGACAAGCCAAGGAAAACCACGCCTGTAGGAAGTGGTGATCTTGTGTGTCTAAGAGGATGTCTACTGAAAGCTTACATTTTAATACTTAATTTAACTCCTCACTCCCAACCCCAGTTTACTAAGTCACTGGGAGAGTTGATTCTAAGTAAGCAGATTATAGTATCACATTTTTCCAGCTAAAGGACATACAGATATAACAATCCGAGAGAGATTACCAGGAATTTGGTGGGGCTGGCCTTGTACCGCTGGGCTCCCTCTGCCTGTCAGACTCCTGGGAAGGAGCTGCCTGTGCCTGCAATCCCATGGTTTTATCAGGCATCTGAGAGTCAAATATACTTCTGGATTGAAAACAAGTTTTATACAGAAATGTTTGCTCATTTTCATTAGATGTTTGTAGAATTATGGGCACCTTATGAATTAAGAGTTATTGCCTTTTTTCAGTTTACTTGTAGTGAGGGTTGAGTTTAGAGTCTGAAATGAAGTGATAATGAAAACTTGGATAGAGGAAAAAAGTGGATAATAAAGGCACTAACTAGGTTTTGTGGAAGCTCTGATGCACATTTTACATATATAACAGTTCCAATAGGTTCAAAGTGTCTGCAGCAGAGTTTAATATGGGGCAAACTGAACTTCTGCCAATTTACTCTATGTACTGCTTTATTAAAATACTGAAACTATTCCCAAGACATCTGGTTTAAGAGAGACAGTGAAAGAGAGAGAAAGAGAGAGGGAGAGGGAGGGGGGGGGGAGAGAGAGAGAGAGAGAGAGAGAGAAGGAAGGATGAAGAAAATGAGTAACTCTTGCCCCTTAAATGTGTAATTCTAAGCTGGATATCACTAGCATATGACCAAGTCAGGTTCTAGTATGGCACTTGTCTATATCAAAATACTAATGTCTATTATCCATGTTAGCACAGCACATAAATTGGAGCCAGACTGTCTGTCTATGGGCCTCTACCCTGTACGAGGCCATCAGCTGGAATTCCTCCTCTAGGGACACAATATAAAAATATCTCAGGAGAGGCAGCCATATGTATTTTTAAAGAAACTGGGGACTTTTTTTAAGAACTCAACTCTTGGAACAGTTATTCCTTTGGGACCTGATGCACATTTGCAGACTTGTCACAGAGACAGAGGTGTGCAAGTTCATTACAGAAGAAGGAAGACGAAGTAGCTACAGAAAGCAAGGTGGGACTAGTGAGTGGGGTTTGTTAGGACACATAAACTCTTTTAATCAGTGACAAGAGATGGGATGAATTTCAGTCATGAATCAGAAGGGAAATTTAACAATTGAGTTGTTTGTCTATGATGGATAGTCGGCACACTTGAGTTCTCAGAGGGAACTGAAGAAAAGTTTCAGGAACATTCATTTATTTAGCACCTATTTATTGAGTGTCTACTATGTGTCAGACATGTTCAAATTCTGGATCGAGACAGAGAAGCAAATAAGCAAAGTCCTTGCCCTAAAGGGACTTACATCATTACTGGGTGAACTATCTGATAAATAAATGGACAAAGAAAAAATAGAAACAAAGATATACTTCAGGTGTGAAAACATCAGAGTCAGCAGACACAGAGGGCTGTGGACATGGATGATGACTCACTGAAAGAAAGCACAGGGAAGCCTTTCTCAGGCGGTGATAGTTGAGGGGAAGAGAGGATGAGGATGAGTCTGTGGAACAGTGTGGGGCAGAGTGACCTGGGTCAGGGAAGTGAAGTGGAACAAGTATTTTGAGAAAGAGGGAGTGGCTCAATGGGGTCAAATGCAGATGAAAGGCCTCAGCAACATAGACCATGCATTCGGCAAGGTCATTCCTCAGACTTGAAGAGAAAGTGGTTTGACTGGCAAGCTGGGGAAAGCAGAGAGAGAGGGCAGCGACTTGCACATTGGCCAGAGAGGCTTCTCTGGTGATGAGACTATTACAGAATGGAAGGCGGCAATGGGAATCATCCTGAAGAATGGCAACCTGGGGACTCAGGAGTGAAAGAAGTTGTTAGATGGCCTGGATGTAGGACATGAGTGTAGGTACAACAAGCAGGCAGAGAATATGGTTATGGTGTGAAGAGGAAGTAATTCTTTTAGTTTCCTTTTATTTGTTTAACCGGTGCAGGAGCTGTGCTGGGCAGAATTGAAAGGAAGGTTAGAAGGTTTGAGGGGAAAGAAAGTTTAACCCAGGCATCCTGGGACCCACTTGAGCTATGTGGTACACTCAGTGTTGAGGTACAGGTAGTGTGTTCGGTGGGTTTTCTGCAGCGTGAGTCTGATGGAGAAAAAGATGGAAAAGATAATGAGGCTTTGAGAAAAAGCAGTGTTATAGTGATAGCCAAGGCTGGGATGATGAGCTTTAAGGTGGAGGCTCTCACACTCTACCACACATGCTGCCCAGGCCACAACCTACACCAATTAAATGAGATTCTCTGAAGAGGGACCCAGGCCTAAGTAATTTTGAAGCTCTCCAGAGATGCCAATGTACAAACAAGACTGAGAATCAGCACAGTAAGACCTTGCTGCTCAAAGTATACTTCACAGACGAGTGGCACTGGTATCAGCTGGGAGCTTGGGAGACAGGCAAAGAGGCAGACTCTACCCTGGACCTACTGAAGCAGACTCCGTAGTTTAAAAGGATAGCCAGGTATTCATGTGCATGTTAATATTTTAAAATTCATTGCTCTGAGTGCTCTCATGAAGGTCTGGGACAGTTAGGGAAGACCAGCTGGTATGACCTTCTGGATTCCCAGGAGTTAAGACTCTGGAGTACAACCAAAGGACTCTAAAACTTGAGTAGATCAGATCACTGAGTAGAATGGGGGCTCAATATAATTTTTGGGAACTAGGCTTCCCTGGAAACAGGTTAAAGTTATGAGTAAGAGTGCATTGCCCGCCTTTACCTCCATAAAGACCACCTGTGGACTTAACTTCAGGGACCATATGACTCATGGTGATTCTTAGTCACGTAGCCAACTACCTGCTGGGGATCAGGTAAAGGTCAAAAACTAGGTATCCTTGCTCCAGATTAAAAGGATTTGTTCAAAATCCAAGTGTTTGATGTAAGCAACACATTTGCAATTGAATAAGAGTCAATATGAGGTAACCTGAAGACATGAAGGAGTCATCACACAATTTATCTAGCAGGAAGATAAACAGTATACTTACTGTTTCAGTGAGAAGAAAATCCAATGAATAAAGCTCACCCAAATTTATTAACTAATAGAACAGTAAGTATACTCAAGGGGAACTGCAGCAGGAGTAATATGCTATAATTACAGTTGCTATATTGTTGCTATGGTGGTGTCTTTGGATTGATGGGATTTACTTAATTTTTACTATTTTAACCCTTCTAGCTCATCATATGTAATGAATACTTTTAAATATAAAATAGCAAAGTATTATTTTTATACTATACAATTTATATTGTATAGTATAGCAACCAGATGGAACGGAAAGAGTCAAGTTGGTAAGAGTCAAGTTGGGATGAACTGGAAAGCCTAGGACGGTACGGAG